>CATIWR010204110.1:0-19070 GCA_949677035.1 Omphalea diandra | reverse complement strand
GCTAATTAGAGTTAATGCAGTACGTGGACTGTCACGTTAGGGGTTCATTGGATTTTGTTACTCGCATAATTTAATAGAATTATCTCACCACAATCCAACCTGAATAATAGACTAGCAGCGTAGTACTACCAGTAGTATCTTAAAGAGATTATGGATTCAGTATATATATATATATATATGGCATAATATTTTATTTTATATTAAACTTAATGATAATTATATATTATTTAATTTTCTTCAATAATTTGCAATCATGGCTCCATTACCATTGTCGAGAAAGAAATAATTTACAATAACACTTATTTCATATTTACATTTCATATTTACAGACCTTAGAAACCTATTATGTACTATCTTGGTGTGTTGATATTATTAGTTAACAAGGATATTGAAAAAGTGATCGAATATGCTAGAGAAGCATTAGTAAGGCATCGGATTAGAATAATGAACTTAAAATAGATGATATTTTATAGTGATGATAAGTGGATTGAGAACATACGTATGGATAGGAGAGCTTTTCACAAGTTATGCCATTTGTTGGTCACAGATGGTAAATTAAAAGAAAATAAAAATATGGATATAAGGGGGATGGTTGCTTTCTTTTTGTTCATGCTTGCCTGTAAGAAAATAATAGAATTACACAACGACAATCATAAGGTCTGGAAAGACCATTAGTAGGTACTTCCATTACGTGCTTAACGTTGTTTTGCTTCATGTCTCTATGCCCTCTCAAGTAAACAAAGTAACCAAAAAACAGAGAAGAGAAAAATATCTAAGAGCAATGATGATTTACTTGAGACTATGATGAATGAATTACATCAATTTGGGAGTATCTACAAAGATTCGAGGGAAGATATGAAAGAAATTGTCATCTTCTTTAAGAAGGAAGCTGAAAATTCTGACAGAGAACATAAAATTAGGAGGATTATCACAAATAGATGTGTTTGATGTTGCAGAGCATATGCTGAAGGACAATTGTAAAATCAATATTTTCTTGGGTTTGCTAGATGAATTGAAAACTACATATGTCCTTAAGTAACTCAACGAAATTCGAGAATGTCGACCATTAATTAATTTTGGATCAAATGATTGCTAAATTATAGGAAGCTGAAGTCTTTTTAATATTTATTAAGAAATTAGATAATTTTTAGACTTTTTTAATTTTATTATCATGAAACTATAATTTGAATGTTTATTTTGGCTAGTTAGCATATTTGATAAGATCTATATGATAAAATTTGAAACTATATATATTTCATATTGAATTTATCATCATGATAAATTTATAAGCATTTGATTCTTTAAATAATATTTATATTTTATATTACATTGAGCACTATGATAAATTTTATTGCATAAAACAAACATACAAATTAATTAAATAAATGTACAATTACATTAGGAACAAAATAGTAATTCAAATTAATATTTTTCAACTTTCCTAAATACAAACCAAACACATTTAATTTTGAATTTCCAGAAAAATTTTATATCTAACCAAATATAAAAATTTCACATTCCTAGAATTACTTTCTTGAAAACTGACTTTCCCAGTAAAGTGATTCCAAATAAAATATAAAATTTCGGAAACCAAATGTTCCTCATATTATTTTTTTTAAAACTCTCAAATAAAATGAGAGTAATCAATAGTACATTACTTTTCATTTTATTCAATTGTTTCACTCTTATTAACCTTTTTTTTTTCCCATCATTTTCAAACTTTCATACAAAGTCTTAGAGAAAAATTATAACGTTGAGAAATTAACAGTTGTTGGGTAAAATATTAATAGTCTTCTTGTGATTGTACGTATTAAAAAAAAAAAAGCAATATATATTTGAGATAATTTTTTTATAATATCTAATTTTGTTCTTTTTTTTATCTCATTTCTCATTCTTTTAACTCATTAAAAAATATTGAAACTAATAATATATTTTTGAAAGCTTAAGGAAATTATAAATGAGATAAAAAGTGATTTGTATATTAATAAATAATATATTATATTTAACTTATGATAAAAGAAAAAATATTAAATCTCATGAAAGGATTAATTAGTGTAATAGTGTTAAAATGGAAAAAGTGAAAATATGTTTTTATAACATGGAATTAATTAATATATTATGTCAAAATTTATGAGTTTTAATAGGTTACTCTTACTATGGGTGAACAAATCGATCAGTTCAGTTTGTTTGGTTCAGTGTTTTAATAAATTCAGTCAAATTAAATTTTATATTTACAAACAAAAATAAATTGAAATTTTTGAAAAAACTAAATAAATGAAATTTTAAAACATACAAATCGAACCGAACCGACCTTATAAAATTTTACGTCAATTCAAATTAATTAAATTACATATATTTTAAATCTGATTTGATTTAAATTGGTTTGATTTATTAATAATTTCAGTTTATTTGATTTATTCGATTTTTTATGTAAAAAATTGAACCGAAAACCGAAATTTTTAAAATAAAAATCGAAACAAACTGAATTTGTTAAAGGATTTAATCGAACTAAATCAGCTTGGTCAGTTTTTTGGGTCTAGTCCAGTTTTTGCTCACCCCTAACCCTTACTTGTTTGGTTATTCATTTTTCTAATAATTTGTTGTAGGTGATATTTAATACAATTAAAAATTAAATTATAAAATTTAAGAATTAAATTATAAAATTTAAGAATTAAATTTTAAATATTGAATAATTTAAATATTATATGTTCTTAAATGTATAATTATTTGATTTGATATAAAAATAAAGTGTTAAATCTATTTTGATAGAAATAACTAACAAAATATTTAAAATTATTAAATGATAATTTTATCCTTTTTGCATTAACTTAATATATTATAAAATATACAAACCAAAATGTTAATTTGAAGAATGAAAAATTATATATTAAATTGAAAATTCTAAATATAAATCTAACGACATGAAGTGAAGGAAAGATTCCATAAAAAGGAAAAGTGAAACATACAATTGACATGACATAATAATTTATAAATAATCATATATAGATTATACTGCCCAAAAACATTAGGTGAAGCATTATTGAATAATCCAAAATTCTCTTCGCTGCTTATACAATTTAAGCCTTCACATATTACATTGATTAAGGTTAATCATAAATATTAATTTAAAGCAAACTCAAGAAGGTATCTTTCCATGATTAGTTTAATCCAACAATCTATGACCAATATAATTTATAGGAAAAAAAAAAAAGAATTCCTACATAATAAACATGAATAAGACATTTAGGATTTTTTATAAACAATGTTACACATTTGTTATGAAACGATTTATAATAGGTGATTTATGATAACAAACACAATTCTCTGATTTAGTTTTGATCACCCACATAAAAAAATTTACAAATAAAGAATATATATATATATTTATATATTGCAACTATGTTATTAGAGATATTGCAACTCTATAAGAAAAAACAGGTTTCTTTTTAATGATGCTTTGTGAAGGTATATGATCACGTTAATGAAAATGTTTAAGTACTTCTTTTAAAAGAATAATATAAGTTTTTCATTTATGAATAGAAAATACAGATTGATGAATAGATTAATAAGTAAAAAAATTTATAACTTTGAAAATATATTTTTTTTAGTATTAGTTTTTATTTAATGTGCATTGCACATGATTAAAATAATTATTAGATACTTAAATTAGTTAATTTTTTAATGTTATATCTTTATAAATACTGAGAAAAATTAAGTAAATTTATAAATAATTAAAAATTTTCTACAATATATAAAATAAAATCTAATAAATATGATTTTTATTAATAAGTGAATGAAAAATAAATTTCAGGCAAAATGATGAAAATTCAAATTTAAAACTAAATAAGAGTTATCCAAAATTAATAAAAAAATAACATAAAAAATAAATAAGATGTTTTGTTACCCATTATATATATATATATATATATATATATATATATATATATATATATATATATATATATATATATATAGTTACTGTTATTTTGATTTCACACAGTTTGATTCGAATAAGAAAAATATTTAGAATTATTCCTATTGTATTATTCATTTAATTTATTTTAATTTAGTTTGATTGTTTTCATATGGTTTTTCAATTTGATTAATTTGGCGTTAATATCTATTCCTGACTTAGATAATTTCCTCAAATATAAAATATTATCACTTTAAACTTTCAAAATTTTCAAAAATTTATTATATTAAATTCGTAATTATGTTTATTTTAATAATATATTCATATATTAGTTATTATTAATATTTTATTTTAACAATATATTCATATATTAATGATTATCAATATTTTTATTTTATATTTATAAAATAAAGTGTTTATTAAATTTTTATTTTATAAAATGATTTTTTATAATGAAGAATTTGATGCTGACAATTATATAATAATTTGTCATTGTGTGGATATATAATGTAGCTTGTAAATAAGAATTTGAACGGTTTAAAAATTTATATGGTATCGGGTATCCGTGTCATGCAAATTCGATCCAGAAATTCTATTGGCCACCGCCTACCCGAATTCCCAGTTAACATCCATATGACGCTTTTCTTAACTGGCATTGCACTGTGAGATCATTTTCTTAAAAAAAAAAAAAAAAAGAAAATAATTTTCCAAGACGCGTGTGTATATATGTAAGACAGAGCGCTTTCATTGTTCTGATAAGTGTACATATGCATAAGACACATAGAGTGCTTTCATTGTTCTGATAAAGTGAAGTTACGGTTCGTGCTTCGCTTTAAGCTTTTCGCCGGAAAATTAATCGAAGGTCTAGGAGCTCAAAACTACAAATTTAATCGAGGTCGTTTCAAATTTCACTAGATTATTAGTCTCTTGGATCTCTCTCAGTTTCATTGTTGTCGATTTACGTGCCGTTTGCTTTTTTTTTTTTTGGGGGGGCGGGGGGGGTGGTTGGCTGATCCGTTTTTCGGGGAAAGTAATGATTGGTTTATTAGTTAGCATGGCAATTGTTACTTATTTTGTGTTTCTGCGTTCGATTTTCAGGTTAAACAGCAAAAGCTTAAGGACTTGTTCATCATCAGATCTCAGGAACTTGGATTCCATTTTCTTTATTCAGTCTCTGTTTGGCCTTTTTCTTTTTGGATTTCACCTTTCTTGCTTAGTATGAGAATGAAAGTTGGAACGACCTGTTTTCAATGGTCACAGCCTATCATACCTCATTCTCCATCTTCCTCTCAAACCCTAGCTTCTGCAATCTTATCTCCATCCTCTGAAAAACGCTGCCGTTTCACTGTCAATGGAGCCCCTTTGCCTCTGTTTCGTACTTCATCTTCAAAGCTCCACAGGTCCCGTTCTTGTGAGCAACCACAATTGAGATCCAGACCTCACACTATAACAAGAGCTTCTAGTGCAAGCTTAAATGCCTTCTCTGATGAAGAATTTTCCAAGAAAATCCAAGACCTGGCGCTCAGATTTCAGCGCGATGATCATGATAACGAAATAGTCTCTGACTGTGATGAAGAATCTTTAAATTTAGCCACGAATCAGAGTCAATTTTCTCCGTGGGAGGAAATCCAACTAGAGCCACCGGATTCGTCAGGGAATATAGAGCGGAAGGCAAACAGCGTTGACCTCCCGCTTTCGCTTCGGATTATAAAGAGAAAGATGCAATGGCAAGACGGGTTTATGGAAGCCGGGGAATCTGCCTGTTGTTCCGTGAAAAAGGCGTTTTCCTCTATGGTATTTATAATCCGAGAAATTCATAGCTACACCTTGCAAATGAGGGAGTTATTATTCACTGAAGATTTGCGAGGGATTATTGTTCGAGTACAGAAAGAAATGCATGCTTCGTTCGTGTGGTTGTTCCAGCAAGTTTTTTCCCATACACCCACTTTGATGGTGTATGTGATGATCCTGCTTGCAAATTTTACAGTATATTCTATGAGCAGTAACACTGCAATTGCAGCCCCACCCCCAGTTGCGGCTTATGCAGCCACCACAACAGAAACTGCATCAGTTGTTCAAGTTCAAGGCCTGGAGAATCAACATAAGTTTGATTCTTCATCAGTAAGGACGTTTTCAATATCTTCCTCAGGTGGTAAATCTACTTCCATTGGGGATAACAATGGCGGTGGAGGTAAGGTCCGGCCAGTTGCCAGCGGAACAGATGGTGATGGAGGGTTCGACCGGTCGGATCAATTTAGAACAATCGTCCCTGATGGGACTGCGTCACAATTGAGCTCTATAGGGACTACGGGGGAGGCAGAGTCAGTTTCAGGGCAAGAAGAGTCAAGTCTATGGAATTCAATGGTAGACGAAGCCTCAGAAATGCAATCTTTGATAAGAGATGCGTCTCTTGATCATGAGACAATGCAGAGATTTGTTTCACCCATCAAAGCAAATGTTGAGCCGGATGATTATGTAGATTATTTTAGAACAGAGCTTCTATATCAAACGGGATTATCTCAAGTCGCCAATAATCCGCTCCTCCTTGCCAATTATGCTCAATTTCTCTACCTGGTTGCCCATGATTATGACAGGTATAAATCTATATTAGTCCTTTGTGTTTAATTCTTTGCATTGTTAATATTATCATTAGCTTGATGTTTTACCAACTTTATCAGAAATTCAAACTTTTTTACCAACTTTACTGCTGTTACCCATCAACGGTTTTGGATGTGATATGACAAGTTTGATACTTAGTCACGAAAAATAAAAATTTATCTCCTTATTTTATTCGTATAAACGCCCAATGAGAACATATGACTTAAATCGGACTTTTGGGGTTTTATTCAATCCCTATGTGGTGTAGTTTCCTTTCATGATAAAAATATCCTTGATCACCTCACGTGCATTTCACTTTAAAGCTTTTTCTTCAAGTTGTTGACCATGATGGATGGTTGACTTTTGGTCATTGGCAAAACAGGGCAGAAGAATACTTCAAGAGAGCAATCGGGGTAGAGCCCGCAGATGCGGAGGCGTACAGCAAGTATGCGAACTTTCTATGGAGAGTGAGAAGTGACTTATGGGCAGCAGAAGAAACCTTCTTGGAAGCTATTAACGCTGAACCTGCAAACTCTTACTATGCTGCCAATTATGCTCATTTCCTATGGAACACTGGTGGCGAGGACACGTGTTTCCCTGTAAGCTCCCAAGAATAGATAATACTATAATAAACACACAAAATTTGGCTGGCTGGAGATAACACTCTCATCCATATCTTTTTGATTCCCTCTTATAGAAGAAAGAAAAAGGTTGCTATATATTCTAAAAATATATATATTCAGAATATAAAGAAAAGAGAATATAAATTTTTTTCTTTTTGTAATTTTATAATTGGTGGGAGGGAAAGGTGTGGTGTGGGGCGGTGTTTGGAAGACGGGATGCAGGTGAGCTTGGAGGAAAACGAGGAGCTGGGAACAGTCGGCGGCGCGTCTTTTGCTTTAACAGATTTGAGTTCCCGGATTTTGAACTGTTTTGGTGACGTAACTTCATGGCAAAGTGTAATTATTAATTTTGTTAATAGATTGCCAATTTTCTTTAGGGCTTGCACGATAATTGATTAAGAAAAGTTAAAAAGAATAAAATATAAAAAAGATTAATAAATTAATTTTGTTTGTGAATTTTTTTAAATTTAAATGAAAGTGAAAAGGTCTATTTTATTTACTTTTAAATATTTATTTTTCTTAATCTTCAAATTAAGAGTTAAAAAATGAAATAAAAAATTTTTAAATAATTATATTCTATTTCATTTATTTCTATTCCATTATATTTCATACCTTTCTATTTTGAAAAATCTCTCGTGCAATACATTAGGTTATTAAAGGGTGTCTTTTTCCTTACTTTTTTTTTTTACTTTTGAATCAGTAAAAGGAGTATGTGCATCTTAAAATAGGAAGTGATAGCAGTAGTTAGTAGGTCATTTAACAGTTTCATTTTAAAACAAATTCAATTTGAAAACTTTTTTCTATAAATTTCACTTTTATATCTAGAAAAATAAATATATCTCTTAGTTTTTTTTACACTTTAATTAATATTATTTTTTTATCATTATTATTTGCTCTTACTACAATGACTGAAGTTTTCAACATGACATAGTTAAGTGCTTTAATTTCCTTTTCATTTTATTTCTTTTTTATGTTCAATTTTTTTAATAAAAATTTACATATTTGCTTTAGAATTTCTTTATTGATAATTATATTTTAAAGGCGAAAATTAAAACCGCAGCAATCCTATTTTGAAGTGCATATTACTACCAGTCAGGGGATAATTTTGTTTCCAAGCGAAACAAGCTCATTGTTTAAGAGTAATAGGTTTAACTTGGTTTTGGTTCTCTGCTTGTTGCTTGTTTGTTTGTTTTGGGTTGTGCCATTTTCATACAGTATCTAAGATTTGTTGGTCTCATGGGTCTGATTCTATTTGGTATTATATGTTAAGTTTGCATCAATATACAGACGTATATTGTATGAAATCACTGTTATATTAACATACAAAAGGATATTATAATTACATTGATAATACTATATAATTACATTTCAAAAAAAAACTTTGATAAAAATTTAAATTTTATTCTCTTTGAAGTATTTCTAAATCTAGAGGAAGTTTATTGCATAAGAGCGGTTAAAAAGTTAATACTCTTTAAATGAATTTGCTACAGGATAAAATTGCTTCTATTTTGATGAAAGCAAATTTTAATTTTTTAAATATTCTAAATAATGAAGGTTAACATTTATGAATAATGGATAGCATTTTTAATATTTTTATTTTATATGGTAAATTATTTATTTATTACTTATTTTAATTTTATTACTACTATTTATGACTAATCAATTGTTTTTAAGTAGATCCATCTTTGCAAATGTAATAGCCTAATTTCCTTAAACAAAGAAGACCGAGAAGGGAACAATCAAATCTAATCTAATGGTACCATATATAAAAGATCATTCCTACTTAGTATGTATTATTGCCACACTGATACATAGAATGTAATGTGACGTTTGGGCTTTCTGTATGTTACAGAACCTCACTTAGCAATAGAATAAAACTAAAACCGAAGTTCCTGTGCAGGGAGAAAACAAACAACTGAACTAATAATTCCAGGAGGAATTTATGGACTTCTTTTATGTATTGGCGTCGCCTAGAAAAACTCTATGGGGATATATGTTTTAGTTTCTATCTCTATGATATTTATCTCCTTCCAAATACTATCTATGACTGAGTCATAACAATCAAGTACTACTATATAATAAAGCTAGGTAACAATTCCATCCAAAAATATGCACCAACTGCATCCTGCCAGGTCTTGGTACTGTTATAATATTAGTACATAGTAAAAGCAACTTCAAAACGAATTCCTTAAATATCCTTAAAAGCAAAAGTTGTAACTAACATAAATATATTAAGTACTATTTAGCTAATTTACATTTAAAGTAGAAATATTATCTGCCAAAATTAGATAAGCTAATATTGCCACAAAGTGCCATAGACTTGGAATTCAGAAGTCAAAAGTCACTTAATTGGCATGATTTCCACGCCATCACACATCAAATGAAGCTGACAGGTATGTGGATTGTTTTCCTGAACAGTGAAAATGCATTCGTCCCCTTGCTTGATATACATGTCTTTAACCATGTTCTTCCACTGACCTTGAAATCTACACATGTATTATTCTTTTCTACCCATGTTCAGTGATATTCTTGTGTTTATAGAATACATTGCAAACTTTGCCATCTTTGCCAACCTTTATTCGGATTATCTGTTATTTCGTACTAAAGAGTAGCTCTGCTGGTTGTTTTGGAATAACCTTCAACAAAACAGAATAACAAAATGCAACCTTTCGAAATCTCCCTATAAAGAAATAATGACATTTTATTATCACAAAGTTAAGATAACAGTACCAATTTGTAGTAGAAATCCTTTGTGTTGCATTTAGAAGAGAGTCCAGCAATGGGGTTTTTGGTGGTAACTAGTACCTGGATTAAAACTTACAGATTAAACAATGATTTCTTTACAAAAGCCTTAAACAAAATGACAAAATAATGTGTTTGCCAAATATACAATTTGAATGAGAAAAAAAAAAAAAAATCGTAAACCTACTTCTGTGGCTGGTCGATATTTGATGTGCTTTCCATCCTCATCAAAATCATAAAACTTCAAATTCTTCATTCTTGTATATTTGAAGAACATATTGTAATTTCTTTTACATTGCACCCTATAAAAAAGAAAAAATCAGATTTAGTTACTATAAAAAAGTATTAGTTAAGTCATATTTTTGTTGCAGCTAAAACCTTAATGACTAGTGACTGACGTGTTGTAGTTGTTATTTTTCTAGTGGCTAAGTTAAATTTAGTGATTAAGTAGTAGATATTTAGCTATTAGTAACTAGGTAGTAGTTAAATAAACCATTTACTTTTAGTAGCTAAAATAATAGCTAATTAATGACAAAGATGACTGAATACTACAAATAGCGACTATTTAGCTGTGAAATAGTGTAGTAGCTAAAGTCTAATCTAGTAGTAGCTAAATAACAATTGCTTAGGTGCTACGCAATGCAATTGCTAAACTCTTTTTTTAACTACTGTCATGTCTGTAGTCTCTAAATAGTTATTGTTTAACTATTACATTTTGTAGTTGCTAAAGTCTCTTTTTTAACTACCACCATACCTATAGTAGCTAAATAGAGACTATTTAGTTACTACATCCTATAATCGCTAAGTTCTTTTTTTAATTAAATATTTTTAGAAATATTGAATTTAATTAAATTTAAATTATTTATTATTTAACTACTATTTTGATAGTATCTAATATAGTAATAATTTTTATTGATTATTGAATTTAACTTAATTAATTATTAATTTATTAAATTTCAATATAAATATTAAAAATAATTAAAATAAAATACAATTACAACATCCTGTTATTAGAATAAAGAAAAAATATATTAAAATCCCATATTTTAAAAAGAAAAAGTACAATTCAAATCCTCATCTAATATTTGAGACTAAAAAACAATACAATGAGATAGTACAACTCTAAACAAGGAGCAACTCCTTGCATCACCCACATTGACTGTTTCACAGTCCTTTTAGTATACTACTCATGGAAGGGATAACTCAAAATATCTTTAGAATGAAGGATGAACAGTAGTAATCATGTTGGCCTTAAGCTGAGAGAATTTAGAAACTCATGCTTTTTGTAAAGAGATTTTTATTTCTAAACTCATTTTGATTCTTACACAATATAACGTCCCCTTATATAAATGAGAGAGTGAACAACTCGAATTTAAGATGAGCTGTAAGGTAGACACTTGGTACAAGCACTCATAAAAGAAAAGTCACATGGCTACAGTTTTTAGTACAAGCACTCATAAAGTAAACACTCACATGGCTACAGTTTTTAGCACAAGCACTCATAAACACATGGCTACAGTACATAATTATACAATCGGACAAGGAACCTTTTGTCCTTATTTTATGGTGGGCTTATGATAGGGGGACAGACTCATATTCTCATAGTCCTCTTCTTTATTCTTTTGCTTAATTCTTTCCACCTCATCTTCATCATGGTGGACATTCATATAATAAACATAAGGATCTTGAGAATATTCCTCAGGAATATATTTTTCACTAGTTAAGTCATCCCTATGGCAGGAGTAGTTTGGCAGACGCCTCCATTGTTCACTTACAGTCTTAAGGCTTTGGTGATAGCTTAAAGGTAGAGTATCCCATGGAGTTTTCTGTGATAAGTTTGGCCAAATTTCCTTGGGAACAATTTAGTTATGTCCACACATATACCTTTGAAACTCTATGAAATCTTCGTGGTGATCTAAAGCATCAGCCCATAAAGAAAATTGTTGCTCCTTGTAGATATGAAAGTGCGACATGACTCGAGGAGTATTTCCTGAAGGACCTACAAAACAAGGTCTGTGGAAAGTGTAGACTATTCTCTTGTTGAGAGCCATTTAAGGCTTATAGTTTTGGAATTTAGTCTTAAGGCTATCGATCCACCTATTGATCGACTGGAACCATTCTAGGAATGTGACAAGATAAGGATTATGCTGGATATCCCTTTTTACATCAACCAAATGGGACCATAATAAGGACGAATCTCTATAATAATGGTGCAAAGATGGCAGAAATACCAATGAAATATAAGAAATTCCTTTGGCCATGTCCAACCACCATTGGTTGTTGAGGTAAAGTCCATGAAAATATAGGCTTTGAGAAAAGGATAGGACGGATAAATTCCTAGAATGTCCATAAAAATTGGTACGCATGTTATGAAGAGAGCTGCCTGTTCGACAAAGAGCTATTCCATTGCAATTTTAGATATTTTGGAGTAGCTAGTAGGTAGCTGTATTTCTGGAGGAACTCCAGTTTTAAGGAATTCCTCCTTGAAAGGACCAATGCTTGATGAAAATGAGGAGCTTGAGGATTCAGATGATTAAGCCATGAAGATTAGAGGATAAGAGTGATGTTTTGCTATCAAAGAGATAAAATGAGGTTTTGATAATAGATCGAGAATTAAGTTTGCTTTGCCTTTTATATGTTGGACCTCAAAGCTGTACCGACTAAACCAATCCTAAGTAACTAAGGATGAGAAATCATTTTTCCTTGAATTCGATCATACGTGGAAAGGAAGAACAGTCCATTAGGACAATGAAATGATGTCCTATCAAATGAAATTCAAACTTTTTTATCCTATTTTGTGCAACAAGAATCTCTTTGAACGTGGAGGGATAGTGTTGTTCTGCAGTACTGAATGCTCCACTAGCATGTGCGCAAAAATGCCTCTTGTTGTCTTTTTCTTCTAACAAGATAGCTCCCCAATACTTGCATCGGTTCGCAGAATTCTTTTTCTTATAAAAGGAATTTGAAGTGGTAGCAAATTTTGCATCACTATTTTTAAGGTTTTGACAAATTGTGTGTGACATGCAGTCCACAATGGTGGATCATTTTTCAAAAGTTATTGAATAAGATGTGCATGCTTTGTAAAGTGAGGGACAAAGTCCCTGAGGTAGTTGGCTATTGCTAAAAATTGTTAAATCTACTTTTATGAAAGATCATTATCTAGGAACTTTAATAATTTTGCGGTGATATATGGGCCCGGTCTGTATTGTCCATTTTTGAAGTTCATGCCCAAGAATTTTATCTCAGTCTTGGCTATCTGCATTTTTGACTGGGAAAGCATGATACTGAATCTTTTGGTTAGTGCGGTGAATTGCTGTAATAGTTCCTGATGAGACTCCTCATTAGATGAGAAAAGGAGAACATCATCGATGTAAATAAGCGCACTATGCAAGAGCAGTTCATAGATTCAAATCATTGCCTTTTGAAATAGAGAAGGGACCACCTTTAAGCCAAACAACATGATTGTCCACTGGTAATGATGGTTAGGAAGGCAAAATGTTCTTGGGCCTATCTTCCATCTTGACTCCTAATTGCCAAAAGCCCATCTTGAGATTAAACTTTGAGAAAACCTTTCCCTGAGAAAGATGAACATATAGTAAAGAAATCTTTGGCAAAGGGAATTTGTCATCTTTTAGGAAATGGTTTAAGGGCTGATAGTCCATAAATAGTCTCTTTTTTCCATGGGTTTGTTCAGATCATTTGTTGATATAAAAGGCTTGGCAAGCCTAACCAGAGTTGGTAGGTTCAATTAAGCCTTATGCCAATAGATCTAAACACTCTTGATAGGCCAGAGTTAAGTCATTTGGTTTCATTCCTGGATGGGTTACCTTTGTTGGGTTAACATCTTCACTTAGCTTGAATGGTAGGCTAATGAAAAGTCTTGGTTTTTCCAAAGCGAGTTTGGATTTTTGGTAAGGAACTCTGTGTGGCTATTTGCACAGCAATGAGATTGGAGGTCTTGGACTATATTGGATAGGCTTGGAGAGAGTTAGGCCGAAAATGAGTCCATAGAGAACAGAGAGGAGACTGTGGTAAAAGCTGAAAATAGCCTTTGAATTGTAGGCAAGTAGGTAAGACTCTGAGTTTTGCCAATTTCCAATACAAATCAACCCGATGACTAGATCCTTATTGGGCAGAGAGAAGCCCAAGAATTTAGAATGGACCTTGCAGCCTAAAAAGAACTGCATAGTAATGGGCTTTACTGTGATTAGGCTTGTATGGATAACCTCTCCATTTGCAGCCAGAAAATACTTCTTATGGGGCTTCCAATACTTCGCTGGAAGGACCTTAAGATTCATCATTGAGAGGTGTACTCCAGTATCAATGAAGGTTATTGCCTTAATGGGCTTTGCATACTTTTCTAGCAGAACTTGGACAAATGCCGAAGGAACTGGATGGACTTCTAACTCAGTTTTATCTTAGAGGCCCATTAGTGGGACCATGGCCTGGCTGTGAGGAAGCCTCCGAAAATTTTCTTCATCTTCTAACAACGATTGATCCTAGATGGCAAACACTGTTTCAGGAGATGCTTCATCTTTAACCAAAAATAAAGACTCAACATCAGCATCATCAAGGTCGAGTTTTGGGGAAATTTGTATTTGTTGGATCATCCTGGAAGCTTGTTGTTTCCTGTTAGGGCAATCTTATGAAAAATGCCCTTTCTGTCCACAGAAGAAGTGTCTGTTAGACTTCCTGTGTCCTCTGTACTTCTTCCTTTTGAAGAACCTCCATTGTCTTTTAGGATCTTCTTTCCTCTTACTAGGTTGCTTAACCTTGAAGTAGTGCCTCTTTTTTTTGGTCAAGCAGTCACAAGATCCATTTTCTTCCTTCTTGCATTTGATAAGGAGATCAGACCTCTTGCAAGACTTTTTTAGTAAAGGATTCTTCTATCTGTCCTTCATCTGAGTGATTACTTTTCTTTCAATGCAAGGTTTTTCAAGTCCCCGTATCATTAGCTAATACATCTCCCCAAAGGTAAGATCATTGACCGACTTCTCCTTCTGTCGGATGATCTGGTGCATGGCATTAGAAAGAAGCTTTTGAAAAAAAGTCATGTATGCTTCCTTGAGATTTGGATTTGTCCATCCTTCTAGCTGGTAGTATCATTTAGACATATGTTGATAATGAAGATCCAGATCTTTCTTTATTAATGAACAACACCTCATGTTAAAAAAACTTTCTTCAGATAATGTTCATTGCTTCTTGTGGTTTTCTCACAAATTCAGCATATAGCATGCCTAAGAATTCAGCTGCATCGAGAGATTAGACTAAACGGAGTTTGGAGCACTCATTAAGGGCTACATACTAATCCTGAACTTAACCAGTAATTCTTGTAACAAATTCTTCAAGGACCTGACGAATTTGTGCCCTTAGTTTTTTCATTTATGAATTAATCTAGGTTCTAAACTCTTGGAACCTATCTCTGTAAAGATCTGGATTGATATTGTCTAGTGTAAACCATGAACCTCCACCATTATGATAGGAAATGTGCTCTACTTAAGGTCTTGAAGTATCCATATCGTCTGGAGGATTAATAGTATATGGTGGGTTTGTAAAAGACTCTTGAGTTTGTGGCCCAGCTATAAACTATTCTAGTCCGTGTTCATCATCCGAGCTTTCTTCTGAGAAGGATCCTATCATTTCAGGCGTACTGGTTATAGAACTAGATACTGACACAAAAGGATTTTCGTTGGCCATGGAAAAGGATGGTAGTGAAGTGGAGGGTTTTTCTAGGTTGGAAACTATAGGGTTTATCATGTTGACATTTGGTGGTGCTGAAGGCTTTTGGGTAGGTTTTTCAATAGATTTGTTGGAAGTAGCTGTGTTCATAAAAGTATCAGGTTGCGATGGGAATTTACCAAACTTGATTTTCTTGTGGAACAGGTAGGCATAAAGCCCCATTAACTCTTGTTCAGAGGTTATTGGAATTCTAAGGACAGGAGACATGTTAAGGTAAACTGGAGGAATAGGGAGATCAAATGGATTAGAGATTCGATGTCTAGGTATAGATTGTAAGGTTTGAAGATCCTTCTCAATATTCTTTATTTGGTCTTATTCTACGTCTTCCCAATCATATAAGTAATCATCACAGCTACATTTATCAAAGAAATAATGACCATTTCTCCTGAAAGGATAGACTAGCCTTCCATCATTTGTAAAGTAAATAATGGGCATATCCAGTTCTGATTGGTAAGACGACATCATAAACTGGGTTGTAAAGACTGTTTCATCTCCCAATGGTAATGATCTCTCAAATCGTGTTTCAATTGTTCCATCTGCTCACCTGTAATAAACCAGTTCTAAGGACAAAATTGGTTGAGAACTTTCATGTATCTTTTCATAGCTCGTTACCCATTTTTTTGGTAAGAGCTTGATTAGTTCATCCTTAGAGATTTGTCTAGGAATGTGGATGCAGGTAGGAGCATTCTAGGTGTTTGCCATGATTAGCAGAACATCATTTTCATGCGGCAAAGATATATTTATGGCATGATTCTAAACCCGATAGATCATCTGGTAGTGAAGGGTTGCCACTATGGCAATAGCCACTTGAGGAGCTCCAACTATTTGGATCTGTACTTTAATAGCATTCAAGATGTGTGGATCTCGGAGAGATAAGTTGAAGTTAGGATAGAAAGTGAACATGACTGATCCTGCATTCAATAATGTTTCTATTGTTCCGTTCACTGTATATTGGTACTTGACATATCTATTATGTAGTAAAGCTATTCTGGCAAAGACAAGAAGCCCTTTTCTGCTATGATAACTTATTACAATTTAGATGGCTCCAAAATGAAGGTGGGTGTATCCCAGTGTTATCCATTACTAGATAAACTCTGGAGGGATTTTCAGAGATATGACCTGCTTCTTGTCCAGTTGCTTGGATGGAACACTGGTCAAAATTGGAGGATTAGACATACTCTTTTACAGACTTAGGAGACTATCTGATAAGAGTTTTAATTGAGTGAGTCCAATAGTTTTTATTTTTTTAGAATGCATCATATGGGCTAAGGAAAGGAAGGTTAATGTCTTAGATTTTCTGGGTATCTGAACTATAGCTAAGCTCATACAGGTAATCTATTTTAGAAGAGCTAAAACGTTTAAAGGTAGGAAGTGGTGGAATAGTAAATGTTAAAGGAATTGTAGGTATGGTTTGAGAGGTTAAGGTTGTGGCGGAGGATGAAGCTGTGTTTGTTGTAGAAGTTTCCATGTTGTGTAAGGACCCTCTGCTTCCAATCATACTATTCACTTAGCTTGAATGGTAGGCTAATGAAAAAGTCTTGGTTTTTCGAAAGCAGCTTTGGATTTTTGGTAAAGAACTCTGTGTGGCTATTTGCAAAACAATGGGTTTGGAGGTCTTAGACTATATTGGATATGCTTAGAGAGGGTTAGGCTGAAAATGAGTCCATAGAGAATAGAGACGAGACTGTGGTAAAAGGCTGAAAATAGCCTTTGAATTTTGGGTCTGTGGGTAAGACTCTGAGCTTTGCCAATTTCCAATACAAATCAAACCTGATGACTAGATCCTTATTGGGCAGAGAGGAGCCCAAGAATTTAGAATGGACCTTACAGCCTGGAAAGAACTGCACAACAACGGGCTTTGCTGTGATTAGACTTGTATGGAAAACCTCTCCATTTGCAGCCAGAAATACTTCTTGTGGGGCTTCCAATACTTCGCTGAAAGGACCATAGGATTCATCATTGAGAAGTGTGTCCCAATATCAATGAAGGCTACCGCCTTAATGGGCTTTGCATATTTTTCTGGCAGAACTTAGACAAATGCCAAAGGAATTGGACTCTGGCCTATCAAGAGTGTTCAAATCTATTGGCCCAAGGCTTAATTAAACCTACCAACTCTGATTGGGCTTGCCAAGCCTTTTATGTCAACAAACGGTCTGAACAAACCCGTGGAAAAAAAAAGATTAGTCATTGACTATCAGCCCTTAAATCATTTCCTAAAAGATGACAAATTCCCTTTACCAAAGATTTTTTTCACTATTTGTTCATCTTTCTCAGGGAAAGGTTTTCTCAAAGTTTGATCTTGAAGGCGGGCTTTGGGCAATTAGTAGTCAAGATGGAAGATAGGCCCAAGATGACATTTTGTCTTCCTAACCGTCATTACTAGTGGACAATCATGTCGTTTGGCTTAAAGGTGGCCCCTTTTCTATTTCAAAAGGCAATGATTCGAATCTATGAATTGCTCTTGCATAATGTGCTTATCTACATCAATGATGTTTTCATCTTCTCACCTAATGAGGAGTCCCATCAGGAACTATTGCAGCAGTTCACCATACTAACTAAAAGATTCGTTATCATGCTTTTCCAGTCAAAAATACAGATAGCCAAGACTGAGATAGAATTCTTGGGCATGAACTTCGAAAACAGACAATACAGATCGGGCCCATATATCGCAGTAGAATTATTAAAGTTTCTAGATAATGATCTTTCACAAAAGCAAATTTAGCAATTTATGAGAATAGTTAACTACCTCAGGGACTTTGTCCCTCACTTTACAAAGCATGCGCATCCTCTTCAACAAATTTTGAAAAAAGATCCAGCAATGTGGACCGCGTGTCATACACAAGCTGTCAAAACCCTAAAAACAATGATACAAAATTTATCACCACTTCAAATTCCTTCTATAAGAAAAAGAATTCTACAAACCGCCACAAGTGACAGCTATTGGGGAGCTATCTTGTTAGAGGATAAAGACAATAAGAGGTCCATTTACGCATATGCTAGTGGAGCATTCAGTACTGCAGAACAACATTATCACTCCACATTCAAAGAGATTCTTGCTGTAAAAAATAAGATAAGAAAGTTTGAATTCCATTTGATAGGACATCATTTCACTGTTCTAATGGACTATTCTTCCTTTCCACATATGCTCGAATTCAAAGGAAAAATGATTCCTCATCCTTAGTTACTTAGATGGAAAGATTGGTTCAATCGGTACAACTTTGAGGTCTAACATATAAAAGGCAAAGCAAACTTAATTCCTGATCTATTATTAAAGCCTCATTCTATCTCTTTGATAGCAAAATATCACTCTTATCCTCTGTTGTCCCTAGGCACCAAGAAGGGGGGTTGAATTGGTGTTTAAAAATTTAAACTAAAGATTAAGAGAAGAAGAAAGAATTGCAAGGAGACAAAGATTTTATAGTGGTTCGGGCAAAACAATCCCTACATCCACTCCC
>CATIWR010204083.1:0-57978 GCA_949677035.1 Omphalea diandra | reverse complement strand
AAGTGGCAAACTTTCGGCAGAAGTCAGCGGAAAACTATACTATTTAGTTGCATGAAGAGTTCTTGTATACATAAAACACATAAAGAAGTGAAATATTCTCACAACATAATACTCCTTACACAAAAATCTGAAAATCTTAAGTAAGCCAACAGATAAGTGCCACTTAAGAGTCGGTGCTAATGAACTCATAATCCTTATAGAACTCAAAGTGCAAAATCCTTATATATAGAGAAACAACTCTTTCCTTTTTTGTCACACACAACAAAAAGGAAAGAAATATACTTGTTTTCTCGGCTGTTTTCATGATGATCAACCTCAACCTGCCTCGTGGTTATCGTTTTCTTCCAAGCGATGATGAACTCATCGTTCGTTATCTGTACCGCAAGAATACGAATGCAAACTTTTCGTCGTGGGAACTCCAACTATTTCCAGAGTGTGATTTGTACGGTGAAGAGGAGCCATGGCAGATATGGGAGAGGTTTGAGGGAGATAAGTTGCTGTCCGATGAAGATCTTTTCTTTTTCACTAAACTGAAGAAAGCACACTCAGATAACCCAAATAGCACTAGAATGGCTCGTGGGGTTGGTGCCGCTAAAGGTACATGGCATGGAGAGGCTACATCGATAGTTCGAGTTGGTGGGTTGAAAGCATATAAGAAAAGATTTAACTATTGGAACAAAGCTAGATTGGACCAAGATCGTTGTTGGATTCTGATTGAGTATACTTTGATTCTTGATAGCATATCTAGCTTTGATTCTTACGTTGTCTGTCAACTCAAAATGGGAAATAAACATCCTTGTAAGAAAAGAAAGCCAGATGAATATGTTGTCGATCTTTCTGATGAGTTTATTATTCAACAAGCCTTGCCCATCAAACGCTTAAGGGTTGTGCAAGAAACTGAAGGCTCAACTGAATGCTTGGGACTTCAACAAGAGCAACAGGACGTCGTTGGTAGTCATTATGATGAATGCTTGAGGTCGGAACAAGAACAACAAAACCTGTCGATCACAGCATCAAAAGAAGGCTCAACTACTATTCATGATGAAGATCCCTTTCCTTTATTCGTTTGTGATGATGCAATTTTTAATTTTTCAATTGATGATCTTATAAGTGATTTGGAGAGTGCATGAGCGCTCGGACATTCAATTTTTTTTTTAATGTAAAACAGAATTATATAAATTGAATACAAAGTTAATTTCATAATTTCACTATGCATGCAATCTCAACCTCCTTTAAGTAATTTTCTTTAATATTTCAGATTTAGTTTTCATAATTATAATAAGATTAATTTGGTTACATCTTGCAGCTTAATTTTATTAGTATTCATGTATTAACCATGGCTTGGTTAATGAAGATTTCCTTGTTAAAGACTGTGAGAGCAAGTGTTGTGGATCTTCTCCTTTTTGCTCCTTGAATTAGTATTTTACCATCTGAGAGTATGTGAAAAATTTTGTTTCTAAAATTATTGATACTTAATTACTTGTAGCAATGTGTTTAGCAGACTGTAATGATTGGAATTGATGATATTTTAATGAATTTATGTTTCTTTGTCCTTCCTTTTAACTGAATTCTAAATAAATTGAATTCCTTTCTTTGTGTTATTCTTTTATCTTTTTTTATGCAAACATAACCCATACGCATCAAATTAGAGAGAAATTTTTTAAAAAAAAAAAGAAATTGGCCACAAAGATTATCATTTAACATTTAATTCGCATGGCATTGCAATTATAGTTAAAATTGTGAAATCTCGAGTTTGAATCTAAATTAATAAGTCACAATTAATAAAAGTATGCAAACAAAACCATACCGCATCAAATCAATTTGAACACAATGAAAGGAGGCTAAGCCTTCACCAACAAAGCAAACCCAATATCAACTCACTCCAATACTAGCACCTAAAACCAACTCAATAAAATCACTAAAACCCGCAGAGCCTTAACGAGATAGTGCTGGTTCTGGAGCATTTGAGTCCATTAGGCCGTCACCAAGGGACCCTGTCGGACATTGTGGCGGGTAAGGAGAACCAGTGGGTGGAGCTGCCAGTGGAGAGGAAGATTGACAGTAAGGAGCAGGAGTAGCAGTAGTAATAGGTAGTGATTTGCGTCTCATAGCCATGATGATATAAATTTTATTAATAGTTGAGAGTTTCTGAAACCCAACTATTGCTTGGTCAACTTGCAATCCACCAATCTTAGGCTCAATCAACACAGTAACATTAATTTTCTATATTCTAATCAAATCTATCATATGATCCTTTAGAAACAACCAATAGTGTCCTCTTTGCAATTCCATGAATTTACTGATAAAAGCTAAATGAGAAGAAACAAAGTCTCTAATCTCCCATATAAGGATCAAATGCTTCATATGTATATCATCTCCTCGTCTGAGCCAATATGAGTCCTCCTCTTCATACTCCTACAATGAAAATATATTTTATTGAAACAATGGAGAGGTTTTAAATATTAGGTTTCGTTTTGCCATGTTTTTACTTATGGAAAATATTTTAGCTACTACCTTCTCTGGACTTTCATGTTAATTGATTGTGTCTCCATCAAAAAGATAAAAACAAATTGAGCAATTGCTCTCACCATTATCATGTTTCTTTTCATATCAATATTTTCCAATTTAAAGCTAAAATCAGATAAAATAATTATCCATCTTATCACATCATATCAATATTTATATTTATATAAACTGGAAAAGATATTAATTATCAAAATTTAGCTGTGAAAAAAAAAACCTGTCGTACAACTGAACTACTTAGCATGGGTTCATTAATATTTTTTTCATGGGCTAAATTTTGGGGCCTTATATTATGATCATTATATTAGGCCGGTGATAGTTTATTTTTAAAATTCTGATTGAAAGATCATTTTTTTATTTTTCAGGATTTATTCATCAGTTACTGCAAATAAATAAACTGACTCCATTTAAATATAATAACTAAAGATAAAAAAAAATATTAAAATTGATTTTAAACTAATCAAACTGATCATCAATCTAATTTTCAATTTAATTAAATCGACTGGTCAAATCTGATTTTCAAAATGTTAGAAAACACATTAATATCTCCTCTAAATAAAAAAAAAGAAAAAGAAAAATAAACACATTAACATTGGAGGTAGATAGTAGACATAGAGGTGACATTTCAATGGGGAGTTGAATTATCCCACGATCCCTCATATATATATATATATATATATATATATATATATATATATATATATATATATATATAATGAATTTCACGTCTTAAAAAGAGAGTACATTATTTTCTTGTAAGCTGGATCATGCAATAATCCCTATGCAATTACAATTTTCCCTAGATTAACAACACTGCAAAGATTGGATATAAATTTTCTGTTAAAAAAGAAAAAAAAAAAAGAAATAGTTACACAAAATTATCCTCTATTTGACTACAGAATAATTTACCAAACAAAACAGTTAAAAAATATGATTTCATAAAAACAAATAATGATGAAAACGAAGATTTGCAGGACACATATATCTTTCTTTGGTGACCTCTAATAAACTATTAGTTGCAATTTTTGCGTTGTGTAGCATGAATCTAATTAGACTTTCTCAATTAAATAAAATCCTAAAAATAAAGAACTATAATTAAATTAGTATAATAAGTTTAAATAATAATATACTTATTTCTATATAAGATAAAAAAATTCATAATTTTACTTTTTATACTGATTATTTTTTCATTAATTTTAAAATTTTCCATTATGATGTAAGAAATTAAATATTTATTATTGTTAAAATCCTAAAAAAACTATCTATCTTATTAAATTCTATAATTAAATTTTCTAATATCTTATTAATATTGGAGGATGTGTGTTGATTGTCGTGCAATCAATAATAAAATGATAAAGTATAGACATCCTATTTCTAGGCTAGATGACATGTTTGATGAATTACATAGATCTTGTGTTTTTAGCAAAATTGATTTAAAAAGTGGATAATATTTATGGGTTAGGAAGACAATTAGAAAGTTTAAAAACATTATAGAATTATATACCAACAATGAATGAATTTTGTACTTAAATTATTTATAATTTAGTTTTGGTATAAGTTTATTTTGTAAGAAAAATTTTCAGGAATTTAATAAAATATAAGTGCATATTTATGTTTTGGACATGTGCATTTAAAAAACATTTAATTATTGAAAGTAATATATAATCTTTCAATTTTAAAGATTATTTATCTTCTCTAATTTTATTACTAAGAATCTTTTCATTAATCATGTGCAATATGCCTGTTAAAATATTAGTTAAAAAAGTTATCATGTAAATTTGAAAATATTATTAAAAAAAAAATAGTCATCGATATGCCTATTATGCATATTGTGATATTAAATTTTTTTCTCATAATTTTAATATAGAATTTATATTATATTTAAATTTTATATATTAATTAACAATAAAATAATATGTTTTTCAATTTTTTTAGAATTATTGTTTACTTTAAGTAGGAGTGTCATTTTCCTATCATTAACACAAAGATTTCGTATATAAATAAAACTTAGCCAAGATATAATATTAAAATATGACAAATAAGAAATTATAGGAAACTCATTCAAGAATCCAAGTATAATTATTTTAAATAAAAATGTTTTAAACGAAAAAGATTGTAAATTAATTGAATATAGTATATAATTGATTTCCTTATCGGATAATAATTTGTTGAAATTAAATAACTAAATATATAAGCATTCATGCAACCATATAACTGTGTATAAAAATCAAGTCTATATAAAAATAAATTTTTTAAAAAATAATAGTTTAGTGATAAAACTATTATTTTGCATTATATAATTGCTGTAGTAATAATTAACACTTCATTATTAATAAAATCAATAGAGCTGAAGAGGTTGCAGCTTATTACGTCTCCTTTTGCAGGCAGTTTGGTATTTCTCCATCCCCTTAGAACCATTGATTTATGCATTATTTTAATATCTTCACTTATTTAAGAAATATAACTGTGATGTTATTTTATAGCAATTCAAATAATCCCTTTTAAATTGGGATCACCAATTATTTAATTGTACTCTTCAATTGATTAGTTTTATTGAAATTAAATTGTTTTATTTGATATATCCTTACGAAGATAAAATATTTACGGCTTAAAAAGATAAAAACCAGTGTTATAGAATTTTAAAACTTTATAAAATTAAAAAAATCAACAAAGAATGACAAACCATTTACAATTTAGTATTTTTTTAAAAAAATTATCTTATTAGAAAAACATTCATGAATGCATAATTAATTTTTTGGCATGTGCATTTAAAAATATTTAATTCATTAAAGTACAAAATAATAATCTTTCACTTTTTCAAAATTAATTTTTTGTTAAAATTAGTTATTTTAATAATTTTATTGCTAAGAATATTTTTTAGTGATTGTGTAACCTACATGCTAAAATCTATTATTAAATGCGAGAAAGGAAAAAAAAATGTATTATTGTGAACATTTAATAAAATTATAATATAATCAATCCATGTGTTGCATGTATTAAATTTCAAATTATAATTTAAATATATAACTTATATTATTTTAAAATTTAATATATTAATTAATTATTAAATAATATATTTTAGAGGTTACAGTTTCTAACTTAAATCAAACTTAACCAAAAAAAATTATGCAAACCCTACTTAGAAGGGAATCTGAAAATTTTTTAGTCAAACTTGAATCGACCCCGATCTAAATTGAATTGATTCAATCTTAATCAAACCTTTAGATCAAACTGAATGACTCAATTTAAATTATTAAAATATTTAAATTTTATTTAAAAATTTAAAAATATTTTTTTTATTTTTAACCCTATATAAACTTAATTTAATTACTTATTTTTATTATACATAAATTAAAAATTTCTAAAAAAATAGAAAAAAACAAAAAAGATGGATCAAAAAGTATATAATAATTTTCCTAGTGGACAATTCTTTAAACTATTTTTTTCATTGGCTAAAATAAATTGACTATTAAATATTAAACCTAGACTGCAATTTAGTATTAATTTCTTAAAAACGTTGCGCACTCCAATTGGATAATTATAATAGCTATGTACAGTAAAAAAAATTGAATTTCATGTATACTCTTTGGCTTATTAATATCTAAAAATATAGTGAAGGAAGAGTTAAATAAATATAAATAAATTAGAAGGATACAACATAAAAAAAAAAATCACATTTAATAGAGTACTTTTGTCATCATAAAAATATTTTATTTAATTTTTGAATAATTTTTATTGATTGATTTTATTATAATGGTAGTGTGTATTAGTTATGATTATATATATTTTTAATTATTTTAATTAATAAGATTGGTGAAATAATAGAAATAATAAAATTTTAAAATTTAATATAATACAAAGGGTAACATAGATTTTTTAAAATAACTTTAGTGAAAATCATCAAATTAGAAGAACATAATAGTGTAATGGATCAAATGATAGAGTATATCTCATGTAATGTTAAAAAATGAGTAACTAACTTAGTTAAATATGATAAATCACTAGAGGTTATAGTAATAAATCCTATCATTTTTAACAAATAATTAATAAAAAGACATAGTAGTTTATTGAATCAAACATTTAAAAAATTATATGACACTAAAATATATGAATATTAATTTTATGTAAATAAAAATTTCTTAAAAATTAGAAAAAAAAATTATAGAATTTTTTAAAATGAGTGATCCACCAAAATTAAAAATTACTTTATGTAGAAATTAAAGTTAACTAATTAATGCTAAAATTAAATGTATCATAATTGATCTAATGATAAATGTGAAAATTAAATATTTCATAATTATTTTAATATTAATTGTCAATATATATATATATATATATATATATATATATATATATACAAGGAAAACTTAATTCTCGTTTAGAAAGTGTCCCTTATGTCTAAACAAATATGTGGGTTAGGTCTTTCATAAACGCTTTCTAACAAATATGTTAGATTAGTAGGAATAAGTATTGGAGGAGAAATGCTTTCAAATTTGAATTATAGTGTGTTCAAGAGATCATCCCAAGATGGTGGGGGTAAAAATAGACTCGGGATCTCCATCTACTTGGCTAATTGATATTGGATATGAACCACTTCGACGAAAAATCGAGTCTTTTGTATGGAATGGGTATTGAAATTGTTGAAGATTCAGAAACAGAATTATGTTATAACAGGATGATAAGCCAGGACTTGGGATTTCCAGATGTCAAGTTCCACTTTGCAAATGAGATGAATTTTGCCTCGCGATGTATCCGACCTTCGACCGCTCTGAGCCGTCCTTGATTGGGCCATTGCTCAACAATATCACAGCGATTGGCTACGACCTTCGGAATAAGAAACTTTAAATTGTTAGCGGTTTTTAGTTATAGTTATTAAAGTCTTATTGTTCTGGTTTTCAGTTATAGTTATTGAAGTCTTGTAAGAGTTGGGCACTTCCATGGTTTCTTTATTTAGTTTCAGAATTTTCTTATGTTCATTTAATTAGAGATTTGCTTTGTTATTTTTATCACTATGCTTTCTAGATATGAATATATATTTTGTGATATCAGGTTAGCAACAACAGCCAAAATGGCTGTGAGACCAATCAGGCGCAAGGAAACTGAATTAATCAATGGCATAGCAGGTAAAAACACAACGAAGTTCATTAAGATGTGATCAATCAGTCTTTAATGATATTAACAAGTAGAAAATTGAAGTTGAAATTTGGCCTTTGTTGATCCTAACCAAGGGAATAAAGAACTTGACGAGAGAGCTCGGAAGCCTTCTTATTCAGCCTGGACGAGAGAGCTTGGGCATAGTAATACAGCGGTAGCCTGGCTAAATTAAGATTTCTTCGGTGGTCACCAAAAGGGTGATGGCAGTTCGATTTTCCACTACAACCATTCGTTTGTTGGGATTGTAAGAGCCACAGGATGATACGAATGTGGGATTTTCCTCCAACTCTACCGTGGAATTGAAACCAGAATTAAAAGATCTCATTCTTGATCTCCTCATTAGAACCTCCCTTCCACTTTGAACTTGAGAGGTTACCGAGAAGAAGAGAGCACATACAAGAAAAAAAAATTTAGATAAATCAAATACGGAAAATAAAAATTATGTGCCTAATCATTAAATGAGAAGGAAAAACAAAGAGACAGACTCTTAATTTTATCCAAGCTCAACTGGCGATTGCCATTCCAAGAAGACAATAAAGTTGGCCAAGAACGCTTAATTTCAAGAGCACTACAGAACACACAAGGGATTCCTCCGTACTACTTGAATCACTACCACACTGGGAAGCAACACAAACTAACACCGAAAGGTGGTCAAGAGCCCTTACGTCCAATATACATCCATTATAAAACCAGAAAACAAAGTATAACATCAGTTCAGGTGTGCTTTTCCCTCTTTCTCAATTGATGTCTTAGTTTCACATTGATCTGCCCTTTTTTGAACAACCAGGGGAGAAGTGGACGATTGACTTGGCCTCCATATCCAAGAAGTATCCCATTGCTCAAAAATCCTAAACAAAATTTGATTTTATAAGCTTAAAGTTATCAAGCAACGACCTATCTGATACTGAAACAATGCCATATCCCATTCAAAAACTAGTGATCTTCTCTGTAATCTGGATTCTCTTTCAGAAGGACAAAGCCTTCAAGAATGGGTGAAAGAGGAATATACCTGCATAAGAAAGCTTGACCGTCAGTGCACTGTCAACCATAGATAAAATGCATTACTTCAACGAGGAAAAGAAATCACTCACTTCTCAGTGGCCAGCTCAGCTCTGTCACCAGCCGCCAGAAGCACTGGTGTTGAATGGGTCTGGAAACCAGTAATAGTCTTGGGTCGACCTGCTTGGCCAACAACATCAACAGCTTGTCCCACCCGAACAGGTACAGATAATGGTTTGAGTTTCTCGTCCACAGTCATCAACATCCGAGGCTGTGTGCCAAAGATAACATGGCAGTGAGGAGATGACTGATTATCTAGATAAAGATAGTAGCATACAAAACAGAACAAAGAGTCCAAACTGAGACAAACCTGCATTGCTAAAACTAGGAAATAGAGAACATAATGATACTTCCCCAAGATGATAGCTTTCATATCAAGACACGCATGAAGCATAGTTACTAGACCAGCAAGAGCAGTCCTAAAGGGAAAGGGAAAATATAGATTTAGTCAGTGATTCTAACCAAAAAGGGCATGCACATTCAGAGGTGACAAAAGATAACCCTCAAGTGAATGTTTTGCATTTAAACAGAATGAAATTGCAAGGACGATAATTTTAGAAGCAAGTTTTCTATGCAAGACTTCACTTACGGTGATAGCAAGAAACGATCAGAATGATATGGATTAAGAGTCAACAAGCCTTTCCCCAAATGTACAAGACCCTGAGCGATTCGCACCTGAGAAGTTCAAATGCAATCAATCTCAAGTAAAACTCCACGGATAACTTGAACGCTAAAAGAAAACAACTCATGAGAAGCATTACACAAAACAAGAGGCTGGCATCTTTGTAGTAATAGCTTGAGAGATTCCGAAGCATGCCAGCAATTCGAGCATTGTTGGTCCCTGCACCTATCAAACCCAAGGAAATGACAGCAGCCTGCAGCATTTAAGTAAGATAGCAGCCTTTAGTCAGTAAAGATGAGGAAAAAAGTAGATCCAACTTTCCAGATAGCTTCTGTGGGGAAAAGAAATAAAAATCAAACCAATTCGATCTTACCATTGCAACCTCTGAATCAGTATCATGGCTAAGTCTGCTTAATGTGTCCATGACATTAACCTGGTACATGGTTCAGGAAACCAAAAAATATCTAAAGCATTCATCATGCAAAAATAAATCCATCATTTTTCTGTACTCAGAAGGAACTTAATTAAGATGAACCTGGAATTCTCAAATAACTACAATGATAAATGTTAGAAAGCAATTCAGTGAGCTCACCTTTGGGTTTGATATGCAGAGGAGACCAAGAGCCAAAGGAACTGCCCGACGAATATTCTGTTCCCCATACTGCAACAGATGCTCCAATGAGCGAATTGCCATTTCCAGCCCCAGTTCTTCGGCCATTGCTACCATAGCAATCCCAAGAACAGCAGGTCCCTGGTGAGTTTCACCCTTTTCAAGATGTTGTGCACAATGACCCAGAAGGTTCTGAACCTGTATGACAAAAAAGCGAATTGGGAAAATTACTGCAACAGTAAACATTTAGATAGTCATTAAGTAAATTGAAAGAAATTGATAAAATACCTTGAGAACATTCCCAGTCCCCGCATAAGCACAAGAAAGCAAGGTCATATCACAATATTTTCTGATTTTTTCATTAAATGTCTTTGAAACTTCTGCTGTGGCCTCCACACTTTCCTGTTAAACAAGGAAAAGGAAATACAACCAGAATGAAATAACAGTTGCCTTCCACATTTGTGGTAACATATCTTTGAACAAATCAAATTAAGAACCATGAAAAAAAATAATAAACATGGTAATAATTAAAATCACTAAACAGTTGCAACATTACCTGCTTCCCAAGGTATAAAAGACCAAGGCCAAGGGGCAAGAACCGAGTAAGTGGCTCCTGCAATTCTGATTCAGTTCGGTCCATTAATGCAAATATAATAGCTTGTGCAACTTCTTCATTGCAGGATCCAACATATATTAAGCCCAATGAGATTGCAGCAAATGCAATAACATCAAGAGGGGCTTTTGCATCATTAAGCATTGGAGTCAATTTAAACCGTATCTGTCAATAACGAGCATAAATGAGCTTTTGGTAGGACAAATGTCCTCTAATCAAAGAAAAAAACAGAGTTTTGGCCAGTAACAAATCCAGACTGAAATAGGCAATTCAACTATTATCATTTCAAATTTTAATAACAGAATGACTGCGAAACAAAAGCAAAATCAATAGACTACTTGTGCATAAAGAAATAGACATTACTACTCAAGATTGAGGGAAGCTTACCAAATCTAACCAAACAAAAAGTAGGATATTTACCTGGTCATTCTGAGAACCAGCATATGCAAGCCCAAGACCCATTATTGCCCCAATTCGGATAGAATAATCTTCTTTCTCTATATAATCCCCAAGAAGTGCCAGTGCCTGAGAGAAGAAAATGTAAGAGATTATAATACAATAACTCGCTGCACTTATATTATTCTGGCATATAAAGGAGGAAGACTCACAGGATCACAATCGTTTTTGATACCACAATTGACAATCCCAACTCCTAGCAGTGCACCAGCAATAACATGGCTGTCATTGCTATGGAAATATTTATCAATTTGAGAAAGTCCAGAGTCAACATCCCACAGTAAGATCATACCCTGTTATGCGTGAGAGGCATGAGAAATTTGCAGACTATCATAGATGAAGAACATAATTTAAAAGGAATGCATACCAGACTTGCAGCAGCACTGGCTTTTCCATGTTCCTTATTCTTGAAAAGCCAATTTCCTGAAGAACCGCCACTTGAAGAGTCTGATTGAACTGTCATCAACTTATCCTGTAATACTTACTGATGGTTATCAACATAATTCACAAACCTCAAAATAGTTTTTCTGCAAATTTGATAATATTTACCTGACCAAATCCTGCATTTACAAATGCATTGACAAATGTAGCAGCCAAATTTTGTCTAGCAGAATCAACACTGGCACCAGCACTTGCCCGACCATCAAGCAAATGTGCCTATCAAACATTAAGCAACCAAGTCATGAAATTAGCAAAGAAAACAATAGTATTCTGTCTGAAGATACTAACTATAACCTTAATGAAAACCAGAGTATAGCATTGTACAAGTCGTCAAAATCCCAACCTTATAAATGTCTTCAGGAGATTTGGGCTCCATGACCTCTATATCCCGAGCAAGGGTTAAGTAACCTTCATTCAACTTAGCATTGTTAATGATTTCTTGCAATACTTCTCTATCCTCATCTTCTGCAGCCACATCCTCATCAAGCTCAAAAGTAATACCCTGCATAAATGAAACAGCATTTAGCAAACAACAATAACTTATGCTGCTGTAGAACTCATGCCACAAGCATCTTAAACAATTCAAAACTTACATGTCGAGCAACAATGAAACAGAATTGCTTCTTCTGGAGCAAATCTTGACAAACTGTAAAAACTTGCCTCACATACTGCCAACATATATTTTGAGATGTTATAAATAATAAACAATTATATTTAAAATATAGTATCAATCTAATTGCATCAACCATCATGTCACTCACTGGAAAACCATGAAATGCGGATCAAAATTAAACAAGAAATAGTGCATCTTCATCTCTTTGAATTTAGATCATTAGAAAAAGTAACTAAAAGCAAAATCTTCTTAAATGCATCATCATGATCAAACCTGCATGTTATCAAGGAACAGTGCAATCTGCAGTGCATTAGAGAATTCCTCAAATTTGAGATATATCATGTACGCAATATCAAGAACAAGCATATCATCTGGTCCAGGAAGGTATCTGCATTTCATTGCAGCAAGAGAATTTGAAGTCAGAGAGAGAGGGAGAGAACACAAATACATAAATATGTGCATGTGTGTGTGGTACAGGCACCAAGCCAATCACACCTTTCTACGGTTCCATGCAACTATACTAATTGAGCCAACCCAAATAGGTTAGTTAATGATTCTTCAAATTGAAACCAAGAAAAGCATGCTTATTTACATCCTTGGGTAGAAGTTATAAAAATCTAGATTTTCCGAATATTAAGTGATCATGTCACAAGTGGTTTTCTCAAGCATTACCGGCTCAAACTATAAATAAAGTGCAGATAGAGGTGATGATGATATCTCCTAACAAAAGTACTTGACAATTATCCATTTTAAATTTTTGCTTACATGCATACTGCATTCTGAAAATACATGAACCTCATAGTTTCCTTTAAATAATAAGTTCAAAAAACGGCAATTTCAAAAAAAATTGCACTACATTTGCAGAAAGATAAATGCTCTACAATTTCAGTTACCTTGCTGCACTGGTGAGATATAGGCAGGTCCTCTTGAAATTTGTTTTGTCAACATGGTCAATCAAGAGATCAAGGTCTTCAACCTATTGTGAGCCAAATCATAAGAATTCCAGATCAGAAAAGTAGAGACATGGGTATGATTTATGAAACAAGAATAAATGAGAAAAAAGAAATAAAATTGCATGGCACCTCCATTAAAAGGTCAACAGCTTCAGGTTCAGCATTGTGCTGCCAAAGGGGCAAAAAAAAAAAAAAAAAAAATTGAATCAGATACCAACATGCTTCTTCTGATATGACATGATCACATGTTACATAGAATTTGGAAATTTATAAATTTATAAACCAAAACTTAGTATACTTGCTCTACATCAAGATTTAACAATTTGACTATGTATCTTTGTTTCATGTGGTGAAGCTAATGGCGAAAATTGATTTTGAAACGTACCTTCATGTGGAAAGCAACAATTTGAGTCACAAGTTCCATTACATCTTCAATTGAGGTCTCCTCACTCTGCAACATCATATGCAAGGAACATAATCAGAATTGAAAGGGAAATATCTTCACCATCAAACATTAAAAAGATAATCAATTGAGCATCATAAATGGATCTGAAACCACATGGAAAAATTAATACATGTGCATGAACAAAGAGCATGCTTATTTTGTATTGTTTAATAATAGCACCAAAATATTCAGCAGATTGAATAACTTTCCAATATACAATACATGGAATTTAGGCTATAAATGTAAGTCAAGAGGGAACGTGCCAGGAATCATGCTTCAGCCTTGGTTCAATGAATTTTTCTAGGGCCAAGTATACCAACACTACACCCATGTAAGCAAGAAAGAACCCAGAGGCAACTTTGATGTGATGCAGCAGCTAAGTCTTGATGTGGTTGCAGCAGTGAGCAATAATTATATCGTTTTGTAGTAGTTACGCTGTTTAAATTTAAATTGTAGCAGCAATTTTTTCTGTTTTCTTTGTAGTGGGTGATCATTTTCAGTTTTTATCTTGTTATTGTTTCGTTAAATACTTGGGAAGCAAAGAAAAGAGACAAGCAACTACTTATTCTTTTTTGTTTATGAGATTGAAGGGTTCTCTCATTTAATGAGCTCTTACACTATCCAATCTTCATTATTCAATTACTATTAATATCCAATCATCCTTATTAAGTTACGATTAATCTAGCAAAATAGGTAAAGAAAAAAAATCTTTCAAACACAATCAATTAGATTTCAAGTCTTCTGTTTCAGGATCCATAACAAGATCCAAATTCCGGGAGAGTAACAGAACTTTTTTCATTGCATAATAATTTAACAGAACATGTCATACTCCTCGTAGCAATTACTTCAAAGAACAAATTTTATATTTTCATTTCTTTTTTAATAAGTAATTTCAGTATCATTTCTAAAGATAGATTGCTAACCTGTCTCTTAGCATATTCTTGAGCAATTTCTCCTGCCAAGTTCCTGATAACAAACAAATGTAATCATGCTATGTCAAAATTGACTATAGGTTTCCTAAAATGATAAAAAGGAAGTTCAACAAGGAAAAAGTTAAATATGATAACACAATGGCTGTGCATAGCCAAATATGCATAAAATCTAGTAAGAACTACTAATAAAACTTGCATCTTAGGCAACAAGTCTTTAAAATACCATGCTCATAAGAACAGTCTCCTCAAACAATCAATGCTCACCTTACATACTCATGGCCCCATAAGCCAATATCACCTTCTGAACCTAGTAATCGGTACTTTAAGCTCTCCTGGAAGTCTCAACAATAAAAACAGTTAATAAACGATTGAGGTAGTTAAGAAGCTTCAGATTGACATATAGAAAGAATGACTAGAAAGCTTCATGCATATTTATCAGACATTACATGCACAGACAAAATTTTTCAAAACATATGATTGCAAGGAAAAGAAAAAGGATGCGAAGAGAGTGAAGATGCAGAACTAAACGACATTCCTTGCCTACATGTTTGCCAGCACAATCACTCCAAGAGAAATTAATATAAACTTAAAATCCTACACTATCAGGCATACCCGTTCTCCCTCAGCGGACATGGTCAAAGCCAAAACTGACAGTATATCTGCCAAGTATTTCTGCAATTAAGAAAACGGAACGTGGTTTAACTAGAAAGGATAATAACTTAGTAAGATAAAAGGTAAGAGCATCTCGAGTAGTGTTTTTTATTCTAAAAAGCATCTTGTGCACAATAAAAAGTATTTTAAAGAAAATTTGAATATAAAGAGTGAAAAAATTTGTCCAGCTCCAATCATAATTGTTAAAGGCGCGACTGAGGCGCAAGGCGCCAACATTTGATCCGCAGAAAGCCAAAGGCAGGTGCTAGTACAAAGGCGCGCGACTTAGTGCGTCTTGCACCACAGGCGAGGTGCCCTAAAGGCTCGCCTTTGTGACAATCTTTGCATATATAATTTTTTTTTGTTTTGTGTGTGAGTAAATCTAAACCATTGATTAAAAATTAAAAAATATTTTTGGAAAACCTTACCACACCTAATTATTTCAAAAAAAAATAAAAGAAAGGAAATAATAAATCTACTCCAGCAGTAAAAAAAGAAAAAAAAAAACAAAAAGTTAGGGCAAGAAAGGGATCTGCTCCAACCAAAAAAATAGAAGAAGAAGAAAATTGCCAAAAAAATAGAAGAAGAGGAAGAAACTCCGCTCCAGCCAAAAAAAAAATAGAAGAAGTTGCTGAAAAACAAAAAAAGAAGAAAAAATCTTAGAAAATTTAGAAGTCTTGTGTATTTAGGATTTGAATCTTTATTAAGTTTTATTTTTCTTTGTGTTTGTGGTTTTTTGTTGTTATTACGTAATATGTATTAAATATTAGTTGTTATAATATTATATCACCTTACTACTAGTCTAATGATAAAATTTTTAATATTTTATTTTTGCGCCTCATGTCAGTCAGTCGTGCGCCTGCGCCTAGGCTCTAGGACCTCTTAGTGCCTTAGTGCTCCTTGCACCTTTAATAACCATGGCTCTAATAAACTCTTAATATTTTTAAGCTTTATTTTTTTTTTTATCCAACAAACATTAATGTAAATAGTTGTTATGGAATAAGAGAGAAAAACCTTTTCAATAAACAAAAAAAAAAAAAAAGATATCAATTAATATCTCGTATAGGAAATTGAAATATATTAATGACAATTAGAGTGGAGAGTGAAGTTTGGCTCTTTATATACAGAGAGTCAAACCAACTCTCTATTCTAAAATAAAAAAAAAAAAAAGTGTATTAGAGACTATTTTTTTGGATTAACTCTTTCAAGTAAAGAATTATGTTCAAATAAAGAGCTTTTTAGAGATGCTCTAACATTCTCCCACATATTTCACACCTTGAGATCAGAGTCGGCCATCATTTCATAATATGCCTTTAGAGTTCCATAATGTGGTCTAAGAAATTTCAATGGCTTTGGAACTGAGGTCATAGAGCTTGTTGATGTTCGTATTTCCTGCCTGCAAGAAAAGATTTTATGCACCATCAAATTAAGATGAAACAGATATGCCTTAAGACCAAGAGTCATATGATAGGCACCATAAGTTAATATTCCAAATTTTTTCCAACTGGCTAGTAAAAACGCAAGATGAAAGCTCATCCATGTCTATTATAACAATTTTTCACACATACTAACAGAAATTGTGTTGATAAAGCTCTATATAGATTCTTAAATTTAAGTCATTTTTTAAACTGCCTTTGCATGCTAGTTAAAGCCTATATTTTCTCACAGCACAATTACAAACTCAATCTAAAGCTCAATCATGCAAATTAACAATAACCTCTAGATATATCACTACAACTACATACATGCCATCTTAGAATTTGTTTAATTTCCTAATCCATAATGATATTGCTTCTTTTCTTCTTTATTATGAATATAATAAATCACAACAAATAAGAGATCATCTTCAGTTCTAAAATCCACCAAATAGCAACACAAATAGAGAATTGCATAATAGCAAATTTCATAGTAAGAAAGTACATCAGATTCAATAAATTTCATTAATAAGAACGTACATCAGATGCAATAATATGGTTCCCTATAAAAGATAAGATTTTCTTCTAAAACACAGGTCAATATAACTTCAAGGCCTAAAAAGAAATCAGCCCCAAAGAATCAACAAACAGCTGCAGCTAAAATACAAAAAGGCACACATCTCTGATTCACAACTTTGCCATGCCACAACATTCAGAAACAAAAAAAGAGATACTTTACAACAATACCATACTTAGTATTGCATATTTGAAAGCAAGTACAAACTTGCAAACTTCATTAGCATAGTTGTTAAAGGCGCGCCTGAGGCGCAAGGCGCCAGTCTTTGATCCAAAGGCGGGAGCTATCACAAAGGCACACACCTTGGTGCATCTTGAGCCTCGAGCGAGAAGCCCTAAAGAAGCACCTTTGTGACATTCTTTAAATATTTGTATTTTTTTTTTATTTTAAGTGTGGGTAAATCTGAACCATTGATTACAAATTAACAAAAATTTTTGATAGACCTTACCACACCTAATTATTTCAAGAAAAATCAATAAAAAGAAAAAAAAGACTTAGGGCAAGAAAAGAAATATGCTCTAGTCTCATGATCTGAAAGAGAAATAATATAAGTTGCCAAAAAAAAAAAGAAAAAGAAATGATAATAAGAAGAAGAAAGGATAAGACAAGAAGATCTGCTCAGCATCTACAATCAAGCAATAAGAAATAGAGGTTGCTGCCGAAAAAAAAAAATAGGAGAAGAAGTCCAGCCTCTACAATCACACGACAAGAAAACCAACCTTTATTAAGTTTTCTTTATTAAGTTGTTTGTTTAGGATTTGAAACCTTTATTAAATTTTCTTTTTCTTTGTGTGTGTTTATTTATTGTTATGACTCGTGCTTTGAGTATTAATAGTTATAATATTATATCACCTTACTAGTAGTCTAGTAGTAAAATCTATAAATTTCTTTTCAATTTTTTATTTTTGCGCCTTATGTCACTTATGTGTGCGACTGCACCTGAGCCTTGTGCCGAGACTCCAAGACCCCTTAGCGCGTTAGTGCGTCTTGCGCATTTAATAACTATGTTCATTAGAAAGAAAATACATCAGATACATGAATTCATTCCCTTATATTAAAACACAAGGTTCCATCTAAAACAGCTCTGCATTGGTTTAAATACCCAACACCCAAAACCAAAACAGCTAACTCTGAATGAGCACAACCATCTGCAATAAGTCAATAACCAACAACTATTGCAGCAAATAATTTCAAAAACACAAATTCTTGATAAACAGGTGATAACTTACAACAATGCCATTTTTAAACATTACATCTTTTGAATTACCTCATACTTTCTAGCGCAACCTTCTGCAATCCAGGATCAGGATCCTGAACCCTCTCCACATACAACTCCAACTGCTGCTTCAACGCCAAGTCCTCATCCGACTGCACATAAAAAATTCACTCAAATCAGCTAATTAAACGAAAACCCCAGCTAAGCTTAGTCAAAGACTATAAAGAAAAACCCTAATTTAACAATTCCAGCAGAATGTTCATTAGGAAACCCTAATTAAAGAAGCGGAAATCAAAATTGTGAAGTAAATTATAGCTTACAAGATCCTCGTTCTTCTTCTCGTCCTTCTTCTTAGGGTCTTTTGCCGGCACCTTCACCGAGGCCTCGTCTCTGGAGGGGCCGCTGCCGCTGGGGGTGTTGGTGTCCGGAGCCATGGTAGAATCGAAGAGGAATGGATTGGAAATGACGTCTTATTAGATCTGATAGAAGCTTAGAAGCTTAGATACTGAAGACTGTGATGTGTGTGTCCTTGATACCTAAAGCCTCGACGAAGTAAAGGCTGCAAAGCTATTATATGCAGAAAGGCTTGAGGAAGAACAAAATTTTAAAAAAAATAAAATAAAATGTTTTCTTTTTTCCTTTTAGAATAAGTTAAAAATGTGTAAAAATGATATGATCATAATTATTTATATTAATAAATAAAAATTATAAAAATTTCAAAGATAAAAAATATAAATATTTGAAATTTCTATGTACTAAAAGTACTAATTTGATAAACACAAATACAAGTGTATTCCAAATTATTTTATTAAATTGTCTCAAAAAAAATTAATAAATGATATTATTATTTTTCATTCCCAAAAAAACATTTTAATAATTTTCTAGAGTTTAACTAAAAATTTTATATTTTTTTAACTCGTTGTCTATTCTAAATTGGATCAATAATTTCAAAACATTAACAAAATAAGTAAAAAAAATAGATATTCGAAAATGATTTATATCAAAATAAACAAATAGAATTCATATTAAAACTAAAAATCTTTTGAGATTATATATTTAAATGTTTTTCTTCATAATTAAATATTTCTGTAGGAAAAATATTATTATCCAATGTATTTTTAATTATTTTAATGATTATGAATGTCAGAATTATGAAAACAATATAAATTAAATTTACTCTATAAGCTTCATTTTTTCATCTATGTTAAATATTAATTATTTTAAATTATCATAAATTTAACCAACTTGTCTAAAAAAATTTATCAAAAACTGATATGAGCACTAGTTTATTCTCAAAAAATATTTTAATAATGTTTCTAAACTTTACCTAAAATATTTATATTTTTGTTTAACTCATGACTATTCCAAATTGGATCAATTACATTCAAACACAATATTAACAAATTAAGTAGAATATTAGATATTTGAAAATATTTTAAATTAAAATAAAAAAGAAATCAAAATTGAATGTAGAGATTGTATATTTTAACATTTGTTCTTTATAATTAAATATTTCTATGGAGAAAATAATGTTACCATCTAATGTATTTTTAATTATTTTGATGATTATGAATGTTTGAATTCCCATAATAATATAAATTAAGTTTGTTAATTCAATTTTTTCATATGTCTTAAATATCAATTAGTTTAATTTGAACATTAAATTGTTTAATTATAAAAAATTTAACCAACTTGAGAAATTCAATTACAAACATTTAGAATCAATTCAAAAAGGAAGGTGCATATTTATTATTTAATTAAAAAAAAGTAAATGTGTATTTATAATTTTTTTGATAAATATAATTTTTTTTAATAATTATCATTTTTCTTTTAATTATAATTTGAATATGCAATCTCATAACTATGAAAATGATTCAAATACCATTGAAGCAAATGCTTACTAATTGATTGTAAATTTTTATTATATCATATCATCAAACATTAAAAAGAAAATCTCAAAATGTTTAGGCACTTTGAAATATTATCAGCCCAAGGAACTTATTTAGTGACATTGTTTGGTGAGGGAATCATTATTCTATTTGAATGTAAAATATAACTTTAGGAAAGTATACAAGTAATTCCAATGTTATTTCCCAACATATATAACTTGATGAAATTAAAATAAGTGACTCAGTGATGTTACTAATGATATATTTTAAATTCTATCAACTTTACTTTTAATTTCATAATATTTTAATTTATACGATATGAGAATTGTAAACTGTATTCAATACATTCTCTTTTAAGATAAATTAAAACATATTTATTTATAGTGAATTTAAGAAATTATATTTCTTTCATTTCAAATTAAGCACATGCTCTTATCATTTAATCTAATATCTATTAAAATAATTTCGCAAATTTCACCATGCAAGCATGAACTATACTCATAAACAGTTAATTTATATAGTTGTGCAATTAAAAGGCAAATGTTCTCCATAAGAAACTATCATAGGTAAGTACTTAACATTAATAAGAGCAACAACAAGTACATAGAGATGACTATCTCAGATTTTTCTTAGGACAATTTGGGCACCAAACTGAGGTTGAAGAGTAAGAGAAATATGAGGAGCATGTCTATAAGTAGGGGAAAGCTCAAACGAGAAATGTTGCAAGATAAGAGTTAGTGCTAATTTAGCTTCAAGCATAGCAAAGTTCTGTCCAATGCATACTCTTGGTCCCCAACCGAATGAAAATAATGTTTTGGGATTCCCATCAGAAAATCTTTCAGGATTGAACTCCATTGCATCTTCCCCCCATAGTTCAGGATCCCTTTGAACAAGGTACAATGGGATTTGGAAGCTGACTCCGGCTGGAAAAGAGTATTCTCCTAGTTTGGTTTCTTTGAATATCGATCGTAGAAGGGATGTTGGTGGATACAATCTTAGAACCTCATATAAGATCATTTTCACCTGAAACAAGGTACAAAATAGAAAAATCTTAGGAATTACAAATTTGATAAAAAAAAAAAAAAAACAATGTATATCAATGCACTAATAGTCTGATCGTAGAGTGTTTGACTCATCATGTAGAAAATCGAAGGACAAACTCACAATCTTTAATCGGATCAACTCAGCAAATGTTGGTTTGTTTTTCCCAATCAATTGCATAACCTCCACTCTAGCCTTTTCTTGCCAATTCAAATGCATACTCAACACAATCAGGGTCCAAGTTAGCAAATTGGCAGTGGTCTCATGACCAGCAAAGTAGAATAGTTTGCATTCTTCAATCACATCTTCTCTTGACATCCCAACCTCATTGTTTTCTTGGACCTCATTGAAATTAGACTTCAGTAGCAGATTAAGTAAATCGTCCTGCCCTGCATTTCCTGATAGTATAGCCTTTTCCCTGTTCTCTATTAGGCCTAGTAGTACACCTCGGACTTCTTGGTGAATTTGCATCATTCTTTTTGTTAATTTTGAAGGCAAGAACCTGTAAAAAGGAAGAGAAACTTGAGTTTAACAAAGGTTTGTTGCATACAAGGAAGATGATGGAAGCTAAATATGACTGCACCTTGACCAGAGTGACATATTGAAAACTGACTGCAAAAGGAGTTCCCCTTGCTTTCTTTGGAGACTGAATATGGACTTCCCTTCTTCAATATTGCTACCAAAAGCTGCTCTTGATATCATATCTCCTGTTAAGTTTTGAAACTCAGGCAAAACATCCAATTCCCAAGAGTCTGCAGATCCTAATAACTTCTCCCATTTCTCAATCATTTCGTCACATGATATCATAACAGATGGCAACATCCCCTATACCAGACGGTACTCAGTTATTTCCAGGAATATAAGGTCATAAATCCAAATCTAGAATAGTTAATATGCTAATTTCAGATGGTGAAAATGGGTTCAGTTTAATATCATTATTGTTTCTAAAAAAAATGAATGAAAAAATAAGGCGAGAACAATTTCATAAAATCCTTTAAGCAAAGAATTCTGACAGAAAAATCATAAGCCTAGGAAACATTAAGAATAATAATGATAGAAATAATAACCTTAATCTTCTCTATGTGGAAGGCAGGGCTGATTATCTTCCTGTGCTTTGCCCATTGGTCTCCATCAATGCTTGCAAGGCCTTTGTTGAAGAACTTAAAGGTTGGACTTACTTCTGGCTTTCGGAATTCAAATTTTCTTGTCAAAATATCCCTTATCATTGTTAAATCCAATATTGTGACACGAGGAGTAGGTCCATACCAAATAGCAAATGGCTTCTGATCTGCAATACATACAAATTTCTGGATCTTAAATACTAAAAGATCATGATTCAATTATCAGGTGAAAACATCTAGGAGTTGGATCCTTTTTCTTCCTTAATTGGATGCGCTACACAATCAGTGCTTCGATGTAACACCCATAAGCACCATATGCAAAAGGTGCTAGCTTAGCTAGTTTAATACCAAATCGGTGGCTTAGACCGTCTGGTTTGGCTGTTAATGTTCATTAAAGATAGAAACTTACTGAATGTCATGGCCAGTTCTTTAAGCAAAGGATCAAGTCGATGGGCGATATCATGAGATAATTCCATGGGCTGAGACTTTGCCTCTGAAGCTAACTTCATTATCTCTTTCAGGTTCCCATAAAGAAACCTGTATGGTAGGACATGGATGCCTTGCTTTCTCAATTTCTTCTCTATCTTTTTGGGTGTCCACCATAATGCATGCATTAATTTTAGACTGCAAACTATGATCACCACAAAAAATAGCAAACCCAAAATCAAGAATGCCATAGTCACTGTATCACTAGCATCATCATGCACCTTAGTTTGTGTATATTTATGTAATATGGTGATTTAGATCGAGAATATGAAGCAGATTTTACTGGGTCTTACGGGCACAAACTTGATGACCTCACAAACACCACGCTTAAAACCAAGTTTTTAAAACCAGAACCGATTGGCTAGCCGGTCCATTAAATGACACTAACTCAATAATAAAAAAAAAACTACAATAAAACCGAAGAAAATTGTAACACATCAATATTTTTAAAGTTAAATTGGAGATTGAACCAATCAGTTGACTAATTTTTAATTTGGTAAATTCAATCAATTTAATCAGTCCAAATAAAAATATTTAAAAAATTAAAAATATATAATATGATAAATAATGAAAATTATTTTTTAAAATTTAAATATGAAGTGAAATAGTATAATTTTTAACATAAATTTTGGTTGAACCAATTTGATTTTGTTTTCAATTTTTTGTGATTTGTCTACTTTTAATCGATTTTTTAATTTTGATCCATTTTTTTGGTGACTGGTTTTTAACATTAAACCGGATCAGAGTACTAATCCATTCTCATTTACCAGTTCTGTCCGATTCTAAAATCATTGAAAAAATTGATGACTATTGAACCGGAATGAACCTGGCTTGTTAAGAAACCACATCATCTTTGTGCTTTTAACCAGAAAAGCCCTCAAGCCCAAAATCTTCTCTTTGTTGTTAACTGAGCCCAATCCCCCGTAAACCTTCCCTTTGCGTGAAGAACCGAATTGGAATTATTTAAATTATTGAATAATTACATACGTTAACAAAGGCGTTACATAAATATTTAAAAATAATATTAATTACGGCATTATAATACAGTAATGCACTGTAACGTTTACCATATCAAATTTTGTGTATGATAATTTGGGCACCAAACTTAGGTTGAAGAGTAAGAGCCACATGAGGTTCATGTTTGTAGAAAGGTGAAAGCTCGAATGACAAATGTTGCAAGATTAGAGTTGATGCTAATTTTGCTTCAAGCATTGCAAAATTTTGTCCAATGCATACTCTCGGTCCCCAACCAAACGAAAAGAACGCCTTGGAATTTCCATCAGAAAATCTGTCAGGATTGAACTCTATCGCATCTACTCCCCATAGTTCAGGATCCCTCTGCACAAGGAACACTGGAATTTGCAGGTTTACTCCTGCTGGAATAGAGTATTCTCCTAGCTTGGTATCTTCATGCATAGATCGTACGAGGGACGTTGGTGGGTACAATCTTAAAACCTCAAGCAGGATCATGTTCACCAGAAAGAACATATGATAAAAGAATTACCTTATATATCAGGCAACTAATGAAGAGCAGAAGGCTTTTCTTACACACTTACAATCTTCAATCGGTTCAAGTCAACAAAAGTTGGTTCATTTTTTCCAACAAGTTGCAGAACCTGTTGCCTGGCCTTTTCTTGCCAATTGGGTTGCATACTCAATACAATCATAGTCCAAGTTAGCAAATTGGCAGTAGTCTCATGACCAGCAAAGTAGAATAGCTTGCATTCTTCAATCACATTTTCTTTTGACGTTCCAACATTTTTGTTCTCTTGAAACTCCTTGAAATCGGACTTCAATAAGAGATTCAGTAAATCTTCTTGCTCTTCATTTCCAGAGAGAATAGCCTTTTCTCTGCTCTCTATCATACCTCGTAGCAAGTCTCGAACTTCTTGGTGGATTTGCATCATTTTTTAGGTCAATTTTGAGGGAAAAATCCTATCCAATAAAAGAGAAGAAGGTGATATGTTGAGTTAATTTTTGTGCATAATATTAAATTCAGCCTTTCTAGTATAATGGAATTATTTAAAAGTTAAGACCGTGAGTTAGACATTAAAAATGGATTATAAATCCAAATATGAAACGAAACCTTGAATTCAGATAATAATCTGAACAAAAAAATTGGATGGAGTCAAGATTTACTGCAGCTTGACCATATAGATTTGAGACTGGAAATTGATTGTATAAAGAGTTCCCCCTGTTTTCTTTGGAGAGAAAATATCACCCACCCTTCTTCAAGATTACTAGCAAAAGCTGCTCCTGATATAATATCTCCTGTTAAATTTTGAAACTCAGCAACACATCCAATTCACAAGAGTCTAGTGTGCCTATCAACTTGTCCCATTTCTCTATCATTTCTTCACAAGATGCCATAAAAGATGGCAACATCTTCTACAAAAGTCAACGCAATTTCATAATTAAATATCCATAGAAAATACTGAATTAGAAAATGACTATATATGGTGATAACCTTCAACTTTTCTATATGGAAAGCAGGATTGATTACCTTTCTGTGCAGTACCCATTTGTCTCCATCCATATTTGCAAGGCCTCTCAAGAAGAACTTAAAGTTTGAACTTCTGGTTTTCTAAATTGAAAATTTCTTTTCATGATCTCTTTTATTAAATTCATGTCCATAATTTTCAGACGAGGAACAGTTCTGTACCAAACCGCAAATGGCTTTTCTACAACACAAACATCCAAGTGTTAAGAGCGTTAGAGTTATTTTAGTAAATAGTCAGTGACACGACAATCATCTTTTTGTTGGTTAGATCATTTAGTATCTCCATATTCTCCCTATTAAGTTTTAATGCAATTGTGTATTCAAGAACTGGAATTTGAGATCTTTGATTAAACTAGAACAGCCCTATACCAACTGATCCATACACTTGATGGTACACTGCAATCATTTTTAGAGTTGTAACATTGTTATATAATCAGTAAGAAAAGGAAACAGTAGTTTGAAATACTCACTATACTCCATTGAGAGTTGTTGAAGCAAAGGATTGAGACGGGGAACCATATCATGATTTAGTTCCATGGGCTGCTGAGGCTAATTCCATCATCTCTTTAATGTTGCCATATAGTAACCTATATGGTAAGACATGGATGCCTTGTTTCTTCAACTTCTTCTCTATCACTTTGGGTCTCCACCATATTGCATGGACTAAGTTTAGACACAAAAAACTAGGAGAATAAGAAGCAACACCAATACCAAAGTCAGTACTATGGCCATAATAATCACTGAATTATGGTTTGGTTTGTAGTTACTTGGTTTATATATCGCCAAACCATTTGATGATGATGGTGCGTATGGTGATGGCTACATTATATAATTGGAGGTCAAAAAATAGCGTCCAACATCGTAAGCAGTGAGCACCATTGACGTTAAGAAAAAGCAGTGCAAGGTTTAAGACACTATATTTCAACTTATTTTATGAAAAAAGTATTGATGTAGGCCTAAAGCTACGCAATTTTTGGATTTCATTTATTTTTTATTTAAACATATAATTTGAATGCACAGACATGAGAAATAAATAAAAAATAGTATAGAAAGTGAATAAATAAATGAAAATTTTATATATTTAAAAATTAGAGCTAAATGAGATTTAATATGATTAATTATTATTTGTCAAAAATGTGTTTAATTATTTGAAAAAGATTTTTATAAATACAGAAAATAAAAAATGCAAAAAATGAACTAACAAATAAAAAAAATGAACATTAAAATAAGAAAAATGTATTAAGTGTCAAATGCACCCTAAAATATGACAACACGATTTAATACTACAAATGCAATACATATCATTGTATTTGTGGAAAACTCTAATTTCAAATTATTATAATGTGAAAAGATCATGGCAAAAAATAAAAAATAAAAATTTATTGTTTTATTATGTATGCAGCTATTTATGGTTGCAATTGGCGAATTGATGATGGTGACATGGACGACCATATATCCATAGGAAATAATATGTTAAAATTCTCTTCCTTTGATTTAAATTAAAATTCTTTAAAAAAAAATTTACACTACGTCACTCCTTCACTTACTCTTTTTTTTTTTTTTTCCATCTTTAATAACTATTTGTTACTATTTGAACTTAAACATATCGAAAATAATAAATTTTTATGAATTTGTTAAACTTAGCATGAATAATTTGACTCAAAGAACGTATGAAGTGATATTAAAATTATGAGATATTGAGTTGAAATCACAATTAAAATTAAATTACTATTTTTTAAAACCTTCGTGAACGTGCTTTTGCTTCTACAATACAACTAATGAATTAATATTTATGTCATTGCATCAATATATGGCACACCTTCTTTCTCATGGACAATTGGAGGGACGTGGGTAGAAAGGAATGCTACTTGGCTACCAAGTGAATGGGTGGATTATAAGAAAACAACATTCACGACAACACTTGATGTTATTAGATGATAAAAACACCCGAAGATTCATTTTGTGTGTCATGTATTACCACACCTTCATTTGGTCCATTGAACCACTCACTGGATTGTCTTTTGAATTATGTCACATTTGTTATAGTTATCAAACTTTCAGCATCACTTGGATCAATTTGCTCATTACCTTCTTTTTGACATGGCTATCACTAATTAGCATGTGAAGCTCCAAATGGTAGGTTAAAACCCTGTGGATTTTACCCTTTCACTTAATGGGTTAAAATACTATGCTTCCTAGGTTTTGTTATATTATACTACTAATACCTTATATTCAAAAATTACATTAAAACATTTTCTTTTTTTACTCTGTTTCATTAAGTTGTTCTTTACGTTTGTTTTAATGGATCTTTTCGATTGGTCAAAACCTAGAATATCAAATATGAGCAAGACTTTTTAGTAAATAATAAAAATATCCTTACTCTTAACAAAATTTTCAAGACTCAAATTTTATTTCTTTTTTAAATTACCTCTTGTTAGTCAAAAACAATCAATTTTTTTTTTAAAAAAAATTCTCTTCAAATTTCAATTTGGGTAAATACCAATTTTCTTATTATAATCTATCCCTATATCACATGATCATTAAATCTACAAATGGGATTTGAACCACTATCACTTCCATCATCATTAGGCTCAATTATCCTTTTCAATTGCTAGAAAAATAGTAATAATTATTTGATCATGATCAACCTAAAAAATCCCATTCTAAACGCATCTCTCCCGAAGAATTTGAGCACTGACACCTTTTTTGCACTTCTGTTAGCATCTTCCTTTGCAGCTCACCAATACTGGCATTTCTCTAATAAGAAGGTGAAGGATATGATTTTGGTTGGATTTGAAAGTGAGTTGATGGCTGATAGTGAGAATTCATGGATTGGATTTGAGATTGAAGATTTTAATCTAATAAAATAAAACCATGTATGAGGTTTTTGAGATTGAAGACTTGATGAGAATATTTGCACAAATTAATGATAAAAGAGTGAAGAGAAAATGATAATAAAAAGAGAAAGAAAGAAAAAATGACAAAGAGTATTTAGGATATTCAAAAAATTATTTTTATATTTTTTATTTGATTGATAAAAATTTATTAAAATAGATGAAAAAATATTTTTTATCTAATAAAATTAAAACAAAGAAATATTTTAACATAATTTACTAAAAATAAAAAGACTAAGTTGTACGATAAAAGAAATTTCTGGTAGCCAAAATATTTAACTCTTACCCAAAATAGTATTTATTTTTATTATTTATAATAGAAGATTTTTAATAGAATATAATTTTTCTTTAAGTTTTTATATATTATAAAATAATGATAAACATGCAAAATAAATACTAAAAGAACGCTAATTTTATTAAATGAGAATATAAATCTACTGAATACCAAATATGTTAATAATGACATGGATAATTTATCTCAATAGTCATTAAATTATGATTTAAATTTCAATATGATCGCTAAAAATTGATTTTTATTCAATTGAATCATTAAACTTTAGTTTTTGTTTTATTGTAATTTATTGATCTATTTTCTTATATTTTTATTTCATTGTTAAATTATTTTAAATTTTTATTCACAAGAGAATTTTGAATTTATATTTTTATGAATTATAATAAAAATTCAAAACATAAAATCAATTTAAAATAAAAACATAAAAATATTTAACTAATAAATTATAATAAAATCAAAATTCAAATTTAGTGATTTAATTAAATAAAATTAATATTTAGTGATTATAATAAAATTTAGTTATAATTCAGTGATTCATTATTTTGTGATGAGACAATCAAAAAATCAAAAAAATTTGGTGTATGGATATGTGCACTATTATGAGCATAAATGAATAGAGATATCTCTCAAATTACTCAAAATAAGCGAAATTAAATTCTAACTCAAGTTACTTTAAGTTAATTGAATTTAAATATTAAAATATTTAAATAAAAAAATTCAAGTCCAATCGCATTTAAATAATATTTAATAATTTTATTAATTTATTTTTTAAATATATCATATTCACGATATTATCCAATGGTATGTAAAGGTTAAAGACGAGACTCTGCTCTCTTCTATCAGTTCTCTGCTGCGCCGTTCTTTCTATTCCATCTGTGACCTACGTCGTTCAATTGCCCCCTCCTCACCTTTTCTTATCGTTGTTCAATACTCTCTCTCTAACGGCCAGCCAAATCGTAGCCCTCATCTTCTCTTATCGCCATTCAACACTAGATCGGAGCTCCTCACCTTTTATTATCGCTGTTCAACACTCCCTCTCTAACAGCCAGCCATACCGTAGCCCCTTACCTTCTCGTATCGCTGTTCAACACTGCCTTCCTCTTTACTACTCTTATCCCTCATTGTTGTATTTATTTGAAAATCAAAGATTGTATGTTTCTGTGTTGAGAAGCTTCCATCACAGCATTGGAAGCAGAGCTAAGCAAAAGCTGCAGTAAGTTTTATATTTTCTCTTCTTCACTGCTGTTTGTTTATAAAGGTTTTTGTGTGATTTGAAGTTCAAATCATTATAATTGCCTATTCTGGTTTCCAGAATTTTAATGATCCTCTGTTATGAATATAACATTAACTGAGTAGTTTATGAAATTGACAATATTAAATGTGTATTCCTTTTATGCTTGTGGATTCGGTTCATTTCATCTGTGCCTGCCTTCTCTTTTAATGATACATGTGCACAATTTTTAAACCCAAGTAGTTTGTGAAATTGACGATATCGAAGATGGGGACATCAGCACTGTAGGAGCATGATGATCGTCTTTGGAATCTCTCTGATCTTCATAGACACTGGAAAGCAGCAAAATATCTTTTCTTGGACAAACAAAAAGATAAAAATATGTAGGCTTAATGAACTGTTATGCACCCAATATGCTGTTAGGCCCAGGGCCTCTCTTTTCAAGTCAAGTAGGGTTTTTAGTCGCCTTCTTTAACAGTCTAGGGTTTTTCTCTCTCTAATAACTGGAAATTGGAAACTAAACATTCTTTCTTTCTCAATAGCTTAGACATTAAGAATTTAAAATTAAACCCTAAAAACAGGAAGCAAGTATGAAGGTGAAAGTAATTTCACGTGCCACTGATGAATTCACTCGAGAACGAAGTCAAGATCTTCAGGTTCCTCTTTTGACCGTTGCTTTTCCACTTCTCGCTCTAGAAAGCCTCAATTTTTTATTTCTGTCGGCTCTAATAATTAAAATTTGAATTATGAATTAGAGAGTGTTTCGCAATTTTGACCCCAATCTTCGAACCCAAGAGAAAGCTGTGGAGTATGTCAGGGCACTTAATGCTGCTAAATTGGATAAGGTAATGTCATTATTTTTGGGGGGGTATTAAGTAAAAAATGGCTAATTGTCATTTTATTACTTTTATTTTAAGAAAGATTTGGTTTTGATGCTTTTTAGATATTTGCAAGGCCGTTTATTGGAGCAATGGACGGTCATATAGATGCCATTTCGTGTATGGCAAAAAACCCGAATTACTTGAAAGGAATATTCTCTGGTTCTATGGATGGAGGTATTTAAACAACTTCCCCTCTCTCTCTCTCTCTCTCTATATATATATATATATATATATATATATATATATATATATGTTGGTTTCTTTTATTGGTGGACTCTAAATGGTTAGCAAATTATTTGCTGATTGAGAAATTGAGTGTTATGGTTTGCTATGGGATTTAGTATTTTGTTGCTTTGAAATTGTATTTAAGACAAATTTGGAAATTTATTGAAACTTTATTGCTTAATTATTTAATATCTTTTTATGTTCGCAGATATTCGCCTTTGGGACATAGCTTCCAGGTAATTTCATGCTAAATTCAATTTGAATTACGTGGTTTTATGGTTGCATCAGTGACAGCATGCATATTTTAATAATGGGCAGCCCAAGCCCCTACCCTTCCCTTTTCCTTCTTTCTCTCTCTCCCTGTCATGGTTCACAGCTATAGTACTGGATCAGGTTAGAGGCTTAGAGGATTAGACATACCTGTTGTATGTGTCCACTGTTTATCCCTGATGCTCCCTTGAATAGTTTCACTTTCATGACAATGTATGTCAAAAGTTCATGTTGTCATTTTATTCATGGATTTTTCCCAGCAAAATGTTTTGAAATTTGATGCTGTGCATCTGTGATTCACTTATGTGTTTTGGAAATACGAATCAACAGGCGGACAGTCTGTCAGTTTTCTGGTCATCAAGGTGCTGTGCGAGGTTTGACAGTGTCTACAGATGGATCCACTCTAATATCCTGCGGAACTGATTGCACGTAAGATTCAGTTTAAATTATTAAAATGGATTTGTATCAATGAGATGGAACTCAATTTTTCAAAGCTACAGTAAGAAAAGATGAAACAGAAAGTTTTGAAATCTGAATATTTATTGTATCTTTATCTTTCTTCTATTATTAAACAAGAAACTCAGTATATCTAATGTACCATTGATAGTCATTTCAAATTGTGATTTCGTTGTCCAGTGTAAGGCTTTGGAATGTTCCCGTAGCAACTGTTACAGAATCAAGTGGCTCCTCAAACCTTTCAGCTGAGGTATTGCTTTGTTCTATTGAGTCATATGTTGTCAATTGAATGAGTTTCTTTTTTCTTTCCTTCTGTCAAACAAATTGCTATCTGTCTTTCCAGCCACGGGCAGTTTATGTTGGGAAGAATGCATTTTGGTAAGGATAGCTATTATTTTCCTGAAAATATGTTTATAATTATTATACTGCCTATATGTTTGGAAAATAAGTATTCTTCCTCATATTTGAAAACACCCATGCTGTTTTCAGGGGTGTTGATCACCAATGGGATGGTGAGCTTTTTGCCACAGCTGGTGCTCAATTAGATATTTGGGATCATAATAGGTTTAAATCTGAACTTGTTTATTTGTTCCGTGAAGGGCAAGGTTATTTAAATTATATTTACAGTGTAACTCCTGTGAATTAGGTCGCAGCCAGTGAACAGTTTTGAGTGGGGAACAGAAACAGTTATATCTGTTCGGTTTAATCCTGGGGAACCAAACCTCTTGGCAACGACAGGAAGGTATGCCTTCAATAAATAAAATTTACTTCAGTCATGTGCTTGATCATATTCACATAATGCAGATCCTCTTTTCATTCTGCACTATATTAGTTATTTATGCCTTTTAATGGTTAGTCAGAAAAATGCCACAAACTTTTTCCCCGTTTGCATCTAATTTATGGCTCATTCCGTACTTCAAAATTAACCGAATTATAGAGTATACCTCAGTTATTGGGTGCATTACCAAGTCATCTAAATCCATTTAATTATAACCCATTTCAGAAATTTGAAAATTAGGAACCTTGACTTATCTCAGTATTGGCTACAAGCTAAGGGAATATAGCCTGTGGGAGTAGCAATTCAAATTTGCATTCACATTCCACCTTAGAATTTAGGAAATAAACAAAGAAGATAATTGCTAAGAGATATGTTTTTCCTAAAGTGAACTTATTCAACCCTTAGATAAGGCCGTACTGCATAGAGGTGTGGAAAGTTAGCATCCTAATGATGCTTGGAAAGAGAGGCTTGTGTCATTAAAATTGTCAATTTCTTTCTTTCCTAATTTTGTTTTAAGGATCTCCATCAGTTGTCCTCCAACATTGAGAGGAGATTAAGCCACTAGGTCGTATATTTAAATAATCCCTTATAGGTTCAGCAGTTTCCCGCCTCTATTATGTTTCAACTTATTTATTTAGCTGCTTTATGATTATGAAAGCTGCAATACATTATCAGTCTATTATGTTTCAACTTTATTTAGCTGCTTTATGGTCATGAAAGCTGCAATGATTATCAGTCTATTATGTTTTAACTTTATTTAGCTGCTTTATTATTGTGAAAGCTGTAATGCATTATCAATCTGACCTTCTTATTTGAGCCAGTGGATTAAAGGTCAGTCAAGTGGATTATTCAGGATAATATGTTTTTCTTCATAGTTGAATATGACTTACTAATACACATGCACATAATAATGCATGTACATACATTGTAACATTGTTAAAGAATAAATACATATGTGTTGCATGTTACCCATAACCAACCTATCCTCTCTGCTTTATGATTTTTTTTGGAGGTGCTAAAAGTGTCAGACACCATGCCATGTATGGTGCAAGACACAATGCATGTTAATTTATCTGCATTCTATAGCATAATTTCCTTCTTGTCAGTTCATAATCAGACTATTGTGCTTTATCATGTAGTTAATATGTGGATACACATACACATAAGTGTACTTATGAGAGGGGAGTAGAGATAGAGCATGTAATTATGTGAAACCTTCTTTTCCTTTTTTTGCAGTGACCGCAGTATAACATTGTATGATTTGCGTGTATCATCTCCAGCAAGGAAACTTATCATGAGGGTAATTCTGGCCATCTATTTGCATGAAATTTTAACAATGTTATATTCTTAACTTTCATGTTTGTGGTTACTACTTCTCTCATTTATACAGTTTGTTGGTTACAGACGAAAAACAATTCCATTGCATGGAACCCAATGGAGCCAATGAACTTCACAGCTGTAAGCACATCAATTGATATTTGGGTTTTCATTTTTTGTATACTTACCTTCATAAGCATTTTTCTGGATTGTTGGAAATTCAGTACTGCCAATTTTGCAATTAAATATTTAATCTGATATGTGCTACCTTCATTTTTAGCAAGGTGTTTCTAAATGTATTATGCTATTAGTATTTCTATAGTAAACCTTTGTAAAGGGTGCAAAATCTGTTTTGTCACTACCTAATGATGCAGGCAAATGAGGATAGCAACTGCTATAGTTATGATGCTAGAAAATTAGATGAAGCCAAGTGTGTGCATAAAGATCATGTTTCTGCAGTGTAAGATGGCCCATGTTTAATATTTTTGTTTCATCTCGTTGTCTTTACCAGTACTGTTGTGGAACTTAAACACATCACTCTTTTCAGGATGGATATCGACTTTGCACCAACTGGCCGAGAATTTGTTACAGGATCTTATGATAGAACAGTGAGTTCCATCCAAAACTCATTTTTTAAACAATGTGTTTCAATTGTTTTCTCTAGTTGCATTTCTTTTATTACCTATGCATCTTTTGCAGGTTAGAATTTTCCACTATAATGGTGGTCACAGCCGCGAGATATACCATACGAAAAGAATGCAAAGGTTTGATCAGTTTTCTTTATGTTTCGCATATTTTGTTCAATAGCTATTCACCTTGTTGATTAGTCGTATGGTTGATTTAATTTTAATGACTGACCTTTCTGTTGAATCTGAGTTGCATTTGAACCTTTCATGTGCAAATAATGAAGCATTTGCATCCTAGAGCTTGCACTTTTTCAAGGTCTCTAAATGCAAACACAATTTTTACCAAGTATGCATTTTTAAACCTTTTTTTTGTGCATGTGGGGCTGCATTCTGACCTCCTCTTCATTTTTTTCTTTTTTCCCTTCGAGTATGTAGGGCTGTGGTCTGACCCTTTATGTTTTTTCTTTTATGTAGGGTATTTTGTGTCAAGTTCAGCTGTGATGCTAGTTATATTATTTCAGGCAGTGATGATACCAACCTTAGGCTATGGAAAACTAAAGCATCAGAGCAATTAGGAGTGGTAAGATTATTTTTATTTACTTATTTCATTGCCATTGGATTGGACTCAGTTACTCCTGGGGCCTGTGCTGTTACTCCTAAAGTTGTAGATTTGGCTCTGATATCTTTTGGCTCCTAAATTTGTAGATTTTCTATTCAAAACATTTTCTTTCCAGTTTCTTGTTTAATCAGGTTGTTACTATTGATTGCTCATGCACCACAACGTACATGGTGCATCTGATGGCACTTCGTTTTGAAGCATAGTGATTAATAATTGGACGCATGATTTCACTGCCTTATCGTGTGATATCTTACATCAAATGTTATCTGATTTGTCCCGTATGTAAATCTCAATATCTTCATCTTTGTCCTGCAGCTGCTTCCAAGGGAACGAAGAAAGCACGAATATCATGAAGCTGTCAAGAACCGCTATAAGCACCTTCCGGAGGTTAAACGTATTGTGAGGTAAGCAAATTTTTAACCTCTTAAATGGAACCAATATTTCTGGAGAGAAGCATCCTCCAGATTGGTCCTAGCCAGTATCAGGACCATGACAAAACTTCATAGCAATCCTTAATTGATTATCAATCAGTTGTGGTTACTTATTTTTCCTTGATGATTGCAGGCATAGACACTTGCCGAAGCCCATATTCAAGGCTGCCAGCCTTTTGCGCACAATGAATGAAGCTCAAAGGAAGAAAGAAGTAAGAAGGAAAGCTCATAGTACGCCAGGAAGCATTGTTAATGTGCCCTTACGTAAAAGAAGAATCATCAAAGAAGTCGAATGAGTTACACATTATCATGTATCTTGTCATGTTCTGTGAATTTGAGTGCATCTGATCTGATCATGTTATGGAGTTTAATGCTTGATTGAATAATGAATTACAAGCATAAGATATGTGATTCCCCAGTTGCTGCTCCACAATTGAGACCAAAGTTTGTTAAACATGCGAGGTATTAGAGGATCGAGCTTATAAGTTCTTTATATTGTAACAGTTTTGTCATAAGTTAACCATGCTTTGTAATCTAAATGTTACATAATCAAATATTTTTTGTTCTTTTAATAATTTAGAAAACAATATTTCCTTCAACTGGTTGTAATAATGTAGAAACTTATCAGAACCCAATTCCTGGCTAATTCACTTGGACAAATTTACATGCAACATAATCTACAGCATTGTCAAACGGTATGTCATATGCCATGCCACAAGGCCAATCCATGAAATTAATAAATCCATGCTTTGTTGCAAGGAAACACGGGAAAATGGGAAACGACCCATGAGAAAATAATATTTTATAAAATATAGGTAAAAATATTTGAAAAACAGTTTTCAAATTGCAGAAACGTGCTAGAAACTCGAAAACATGCCAGAATTGTGAAAGCACGACCCAATTTGAAATTTCCGTGCATCATTGCATCCATGCATTGCAGTAAAGCACACCAGAACTCATATGATTGCACGTTAGGAGTTGTTATCCAAATTCCATTTGATTCCTGTGGGAATTGGCTCGTGAGTATTTAACGTCCGTGCAAGACAACCGAATACCCTGAATTCATTTTCAACTCAAGCTAAGCAAGTCTTATTTTTCAAGCTAATAGCAAGAAAGAAATGATAAGGTAAAAAAACCAACTTAATCACATGAAATTTACCATTCCCTATGAACAAAATCACGTGAAATTTTCCATTCCCAATGATCAAGTATTCTGTCCCCTCCCCCTTCCAAAGGAAAAAACAAAAAAGGACGCACTCTCTCTCCTATTTCACCTTGGAAGGTACCTTTGTGGCAATGTCCAATGAAGACAAAGATGTGATCAAAACATTCAGAGACGTAGTGGAACCGCTGGTGGTTCAAGAATTAATTCCAATGCAACTAGCAAAACATATGAATAATAATGAATATTAAGCGGACAAAATCACATGATTTCAAAATCTAAACTGCATTCCATACAACAATGAAGTCCTAACCTTGAAGTAGAACTATCCCTTATACCATTTGCAGAACCTAAATTGAACAAAACCAAACTTTGGTAGTTGGTATATAAACACGGTTTTATGCCTAGAAAAAATGATCTTCGTTAGACTTAGTACAAGAATGCTATCAAATTAATTTCCTAACTCAAATACACTAATAAGAATTTCTAAGATCGTTGCTTCCTATCATCTTCCTCATCATCATCAGAATCGCCACTCTCACGAAAACGTGGATTCTTCTCCTGTTAAACCAAAGCAGGCATAACATAAGGTAAACATAACAGAAATATATCTGGGAATAGAAGACAAAGCAGAAAGCATATATGAAACTTTGGTTGCAGAAAGCATATATGAAACTTTGGTTTTTCTACAGTCATCTATGCAATTGGCAAACTGCGATCAGCTAGCAAAGAGACCTCTGTTTTCCAGTCAAAAACATAAATTCCTCGTAAGATGATTAAGCATTTAAAAATTTACCGGTCGGGAGTCAGGATCAGAGTTTCTTGATTCATGATTTGAAGTTCTCCTTGAAGACTCTTGCACGCGTTGATCATCATCTCGGTGTCGCTTCCGGTGATAATCTAATCTCCAAAAAGACTCAGATCAAAATTTGATCTTTATGACCATCCAAAAAAAATCAAGTATAGGCAAGGCAACTGAAAATAGTTCTCATTTAAAAAAAATACTAAAAAGATAGAAGAAACAAGAATTTTATTAGGAAGTTATCCAAGACAATTGAAAGTACTTAAAAGGAGAAAATACCTCTTCCCTGCCGGTGATAACCACCATGACCATGGCTTCCACCATGCCTGCCATCTGCAAAAAGAAAATGTCCACAAAATCTTTTCATCTACAATATACCATACAGTTTAAGCAAATCAAAAGGCCCCAAAAAAATAAGGTTGCAAACTTAAAGAACTGACAATACAACTAATGACTTGGTAAGTGGCAATATAACAGTACCCTAAAACTTTCAAAGGATGTTTTAGGGCCGTAATGCATTGGTATTGCAAACCTAATATTTCACAAATAAATTCTATGATAAAAATATTAAGAGCAACAAAATAATCCATCTATCAATATTTCAACATAGAAATTCCAGCAAATCATTATTCACAATCTAGCAAGCAAAGGTTTTCCAGCTTCAGATGGGTGCTGCAAATCCAGACACATGATATATTCACAAAAATTTATCAAGACAGTCAGGCCAACGAGGGAAATAGAATTTGGTATGAACATGTAATTGAGAAACTAAGAAGGCGATTTCCTACTATCTCATAATTATTTCTCCACTTTTCTTTTTTTTTTTTTTTTTTTGGCATTTTCCCATTTATCATGTAAACTAAACAAAAGCTAGTATATCTCTAACCATGCCAATACCCTCAAAAGATTTAAAAGAAAAAAATTAACAAATCCTGCTTCTAGAAGTGCATCTCAATTCCAGACTACACCATTATTGGTAAAATTACCACTCTAGTGCATTTCAGCAGACTGGTCAATGAAATCCTGTCTGTTTTCAAAAATTGCCATTCACATCTATGTTCAACTTGAATCTGCACCCTTCAAATATTAGGCTAGACACAGCCATTTTATTATCACCATTGTGTCATATATCTGCCCACACACCATACCATAAACACTGTGTCAAAACTTATCATCATGGCCCACATTTGTGGAAAGTTCCAAGTAGCCTGCCTATGAATGCAGTCTTATTTTTTGGAGTCAACCATAAGTTTTTCAGGGCCCCATAACATTCAACCTAGAAAAGTTGGAATCATTGGTGGGCTAATCATGCACTAGAAAGCGTAAATAAATACTATACTATATCCATGGTATTTGCTTTGTATTTCCTTGTGGACCAAGTTATCATGTTATAGAGTCCAGATCTTCATGACTTCACAAGGTTGAAACGAAGCTTTAGTTCTAGGCCTGGTATTACCCAGGCTGGCTCAAAGCATATAACTACTGAAGGGAATAAGTCCAGCAGACAACAATGACTATAAATTATAATAGCAAGTTTAGAAAGATACATGTTCAAGACCTATCTCTCAACAACTTACAATTATGCGGCATGACTGGAGGAAAAGAACCCAGTGAACCAGCCCCATAATCCACAAGCTGTCTTTGTTGCAATTCTCGCTGAAACAATTTCCCATAGCCACCTCTGCGTACGACTTGTTAAGGAGACATAAAGTAACACTTAAAATTGTTGTTGTATTACCAAGACCAGTTATTGAGGATGAATGAGCTGAAAGCATCTGCTCCACTTATATTATGTGCTTCCTCACAATGAAAACAAAATTTAAACTCGAAAAACTAAAAAGAGCTAGATGATCCAGTCATAGGAGTCATGCACAATGTCAGAGGGAACCAAAACTATTTGAAGACAGTAATAACAATAATCTGTTTGTCCCAGTAACTATCACACTTTGAGCCAAGAAGGCTCCATTTCAGTGTCAATAAAACATCCTGTTAAATTGTAGAACTAACCATCTACCTCGATGGAAAATACGCACTGTGATAACTTTAACCAGATCATACTAACATAAAATTGCACAACAATTAAAGTTAAGCATCTACAAATAAGAAATGAAAGGATATCAGGATCATAATCAGTCCGATACTCATCTCTAACCTGCGAAATTAAGGGGAAACATCGGGAAAAAAAAAAATAAATTGAGAGCACATCAAGGGAAAGAAAAGAGGGGGGGGGTGGGTGGTTAAAGAAATAAACTGCAGCAATAAATTGGTAGCACAGCAAGCTCACCTGTCCACCAGTTCGACCACGACCCCATTGCCTTCCCTCCTGGAATCCCCAATCAAAATCCACACGAATTGGACGATCGTCAAGAATCGTCCCACTGATACACTTCACAGCATCCTCCGTATCTTCTCTAGAATAAAACCTAAGAGACACACATACATTTAAATACATATATAACCCTTTCATGATCAATAACTAAATGAAAGAGACAGTAACAAAGATTCAAACTATATTGACTACTTACAAAACAAAGCAAAACCCACAAGGGGTTTTCGAGTTCTTATCTAATCCCATGATTATCTTCTTAATTTCCCCAGTTCGAGAGAAAAGCTCATAGACTTGCTCTTCAGTAGTGTAGAACGACATGTTACCAACATAAACAGTAGTGGAGATCGAAAGGGCACGCTCGAATTCCTCTTGGTTTCCAGGAAACCTTCTATCCCGATATGCAGAGAGCTTGGACGGGTCCTGCCCACCGCAAAAGAGGGAGGAAAAAAGCGGTTAGCGTAAAAATTGAGATCTTAAATAAACTAACAATGGGTTGGATTCGAACCAGAGTTTATTACCTTGAAGAGGGAAGCCATTATTGATGGAAGTGGAAGAAAAGTGGTTTGATATTGAGGGTTAATGATTTCAGCCGCGAACCGGAGGGAGACAGGCGGTCGCTTGTTTGTTAGGGGGTCAGCCCGACCCGAACCATTGAGGAAAGATAATAATAAAATAAAAGGATAGTGCTCAAATCGAAAAATCAATTCATTTTTTTTGCGCTTTTGGTGGCTAGATTTGACGTTTCCATTTTTTGAAAAAATAATTTCAAAAATATAATATTTTTCTATTTAATTAGATATATTTTTTAAAAAATTCATAATTAATATATTTAATTTATTCATAAAAAATTAAAGAAAATAATTTAGATTATTATTATATCCTAATATAACTATATATTTATTTAATTAATTTATATAAAAAATTTTATGTAAGAAAATTTGTTATAATGATTAATCCAGTATAAAATATAAATATTATTCAAAAAATTAAATAATTATAAATTTATCATAATGATCAATTTAATGTGAAATATATATGGTCTGCAATTTTAATATGTAAATTTTTTCAATATACTAATTAGCCAAAATAAACATTCAAATATATAGTTTTATGATAATAAAATTAAAATAAAATAGTTTAGTTTTAATTAGGGTTGTTTTAAAGCAAATATATAAGTTTTAGTTTAATAAATAAAATCACATATAAGATTATACTATATATTATATTAATTAAGTATATAATTATCTATTTATCTATTTATAATTATATAATTTATAATAGATAATGAAAAGTAATTTCATATAAATAGAAAATAAGTAGTATCAACCACATATTAAAGAATTTAACTTTTCTATAAATATAATATTTTTATGTAAACTAAATACTAAAATTTAATATTTTTGAACTACTTTCATTCGAAAGTCTGACATTTAAATGCTCATTTAGATATTGTATGAAGGTTTTTAGTATAAAAAAATTAAGAGAACTATTAAAAAAATACACAATAAAATATAAATAAGATTGATTTATTTTATTTTATTTTAAAATTTTAAAAAATGAAATTAATGGATATAAATTATTTAAAATTTTTTATTTCACTCATCTACTTTTTAACGTTCTAATTAATAGTTAAAAAAATAAATATTTAAAAGTGATTGACATAAAATTTTAACTCTATTACTTTTATTTATATTATAAAAAAATTATAAATGAAGTTTATTCATTAATCTCTATTTAGATTTTACTCTTTAATTTTCTTTAGTTCACTCTCATATTAAAGAAAAATATTAATAAAGCCATGGTTATTAAATTATTAATTTTTTTTATTTTTAAATAAGTTCAATCTATTTATATTGTTATTTCAAAGTTAATCTTCTCATCAATCAAAATTATTCAAATTTATGCATATTTTTATATGCATCCACTGCATTTGAACGAATTTTTTGTCAAAAACAATATAAAAATTTAAATAAAATTGTTAATAATAATAAGAAATCAATACTTTTTGTAATCAAAATAAAAATTGCAGAATCAATTATGTTCATCGGACCGATAAAATAAAACTATAAAAGGTCATAAATATTTTTGTTAATTTTTATATTTTATATTGCATAAAAGAAACACAATGGCGTTTCAAAAATATTAAATTATAAAATATTTTTTTAAAAAAAAAATAATATCAATGCCTCAAACACTATTTGCTACGTTTTGCAGCGAAACACTCCTTTTCTCCGAAAGGGTTTAAGTTCCCATCTCAAAACCCCTACCTACGACTGCACACATTTCTCTCAAATCTATACCAAAAGTATAGAATATAATCCCCACTTCTTTTTTTTTATCTGAAAATAATAAAAGACCAAAAGATGGCATCTTTCGCCGCCGCAAGATCCGTTTTCCGTTCAACCTCCGCCGCTCGCGCCGCCGCAGGTCGCTTTGTGTCCAAACCCAAATCCTCACCAGCTTCTCCTTTTCGCGCTTCCGCCAACAAACCCCTCACTCGATCCATTTTCAGGTCAGATATCACTCTAAATATGCATATGTAGGTACCTCTAAAGTTGTGATATTTTTCGGGTTTGTTTGTTTAAGTTTAGAATGTTGGGTTTTTTCAAGTCATGAAAGCATTATATTCATACATATGTGAATACATGTGAATTTTTTATCTTTATTGGTTTGCTTGTTTAATTATTAACTATTAAGTTTATTATGTTGGGGTTTTGTTATGAAAGCACGATATATACATATATAAACATATATAAAGTTTCTGATTTTTTTTTGTTTGCTTGTTTAAGTATTAAGTTCATAATGGTGGGTTTTTGTTTTCATGCTGGAAGGCGTCCTGTGGAACTGAGCTTTGGCGTGGAATCGATGATGCCATACCACACAGTCACTGCTTCGGCATTGATGACTTCTATGCTATCTATCAATCGCCGCAGCTATGGGTGGCTTCCAGAAGGTATTAAATTTATTATCTTTAGTTATTGCTTTGTTGATTAAATCATGATTGATGTGTTATTAATTGATATGCACAAATACATGCGTCTTTGAAAATGTTTTTGTTACCTTCTTGTTGTTGATTGATACTTGTGTGTTCATCTTGTATTTCAAAAGTTAGGACCTTTACAGTTGGTGTGTTGCAATGCGTTTGCAATGCGTGATTATTCTGTTAAATTTCATTGCATTAGCAGTTTTGGTTTTCCTTGTAAATTGGTTGTCTTATTGGTTGGTCTTTATTCTTGAATTAGGCATCTGTTGATGTTTGTAATATACCCAGTTGCTATTTTCTCCTTTTGAATGTCTGAAAAATTAGTGTGTGTTGGACTTAGGGTGTTAGATCTGCAATGGGAGTAGAATCAAACAACCATGAATGCCTATGGCATATCTGCAGCTTTTTGTCATGATTCCAGTACACAGTAAATTGCACAATATTTTGAATACCTTAGTCCTATAGTCACAGATGAAGTTATTAGAATGCCATTCTTTCCTTTATACTTATTTTTATAAATAAGTGCATGCTCCTCTCTTTTCCTGTTGTAGGACAAGATAGATGAAGATCAGGAAGCAAAGATGGACTGACTTGGATTTATTTATGTTTCTGAATTTTAAATTAAAGGAGTGGCATCATAGGGGGTAGGCGAAAGACTGTTTTATTAGAAGCAATTAAGAGACATGATGTAATTGACAGCAATTCTATAAAATGGTTCCTTGGATTTTTTTTTTCTTAACTATTCTTACTATATTTCATTCTGCAATATTGGTGCAATGTTTTTACTATATTTCATTCTGAAGTATTGTTGTGATATTGAGTATTCTTACTATACTACATTCTGTGACATTGTTGTTATATTTTTGTTGCTGAATATTCTTGCTATAGTTCATTCTGTGAGATTTTTTTTCTTGATTATTCTTATAATATTTCATTCTGTGATATATGTGCTTTATCTTTTTGTGGAAGAAATTTTCTATTAAATGTATTACCAATCAGTTTCTCTCCCTTTTGAGTCCATCTTATGCCTGGACTCATCAAGTTATAGTTGTTCCCATTTTATCAAGCAATGTCTTTGCAAACTAGCAAAAATAACTTCAGGGATAAACCTAATCATGTTACATATATGGAAATTCGAGATCATGCTTGAACATTTGAATAATATAAGATCCAAATGTTGCAGGGCTCTAATTCTGCCTTGATCTTGATTGGACCAAAAGTAGCAGTTATTGTGGAACTAGGTCATGAATGTTCGTATAAAGTAAGCTGTGAGATTGACCTTGTTGGACAAAATGGCAAATAAATGAATTAGCAATTCGGCATTGATAATGGTAGTCTATTGTTTCATTTTATGTAGCTGTATATTTTTAGATAGGAGATGAGTAAAGTTAATTAGAAATAAATGAGAGAGTCATTTTGGATCTATTTCGTTTTATAATTTATATGGAGAATTGCTTGAAAGGAATTGAGATCTTTAAATTGTTTATAGGTGTTATGATCAAAGACTGATCGTAAGGTTATACATTTAACTGTTTTTCCACTGAGCATTAATTGTCTATGTTCCTCATAACTACTATGACTTTCTTCTTAGTGCACAAAGAGTCCTTTAATGATTTGAGTTTTGATGGGTTTTATAATGCTTTATGTCTTACAAGTCAAAGTTACCGTTCACTTTAACTAATTTTCTTGATTAATTTTGATTTAAGGTAATAATCACTCTGACCATTAAGGGAGCAATACTGATTATTTTTATTCAATCAGCTTGCAATGATGATGTGTGATGAATAGTCAGAGGATTCAAGCAAGTTTTAGTACAAAACTCTGCCTTTAGAAGTTTTAAATGCTGCTGAGAAGACAAGTTGGTATTTCTTGAGCTTCATACCCAGATGAATTAATAATTTACTTAGACTTTCCTTCCATTTGGCTTCGAAGGTGTATTACATGACATTAACTTGACTAATATTTTCATTTGCTTCCTTTTCTGGGACCATTGTACTGTTGATATGAAAATTAGTACATCATGCTAATATTTTGTATTTAATGAGCTTGCTCTGAGGATGGATAATGATTCTCCAATGAGTTCAGGAGAAGTTTTGTTCCAAACTCAGAAGTCCTTGCACTAACGATGCTTGCTGATTTAGAAGTGTTGACTTACCTGCCGATTAGAAATCTACTCTGAATTTTCTTTTTCCTTATTTCTCCTTTTTTTATTATTATTTTAAATTGCTATAGCTAAAACATTGGAAATTTGACAATAAGAAAATTTTGGAATACACTGTTTTGATAGGTGTCATGTGCCATGATAGCTACTTTATTAGCCTTGAATTGGTTGGAACCAAGTGAATGTGTTTTAAATGTTTTTATGTGTGTATAGGTTTCTATCTTCTGCAATTAGGTATTTATGGTTCATTAGGATGTGTGGCAGTTGTAAGCAATTGCAATTTCTTTTATCTGTTGTGAATCTGACAGTGGGGAGGACTGGGAGGTTCTTTTATGAATTTATACCATATTTTGCAACCCCAATTCCTCGTGACATTATATATTAGGTTGGTTACTATACTTGGTTATTACACATTCTTGGCTAATATCAAACTTCTCAATTTGCTTATCCAATGCATTTTCTAGTAGAATCATTCATACACAAACTTCATCGTGATATTGATTTCTGAGATATGTTTTACATGATTTTCCACCAATTAAGTGGTGCTTTGATCCCATATAAGTTGAGGACATTATGGACTTTATTGCCTACTAGATTTGTGCCTGGATTTTGAGAGTTTTCTAATGGAATCTGACCTCATCTTTTGCATGTTTAGCGCTGTAATCTGTTGTTGGCAATTCTGGCATGGCGGGGACTTTGTTGAGCTTTCCTTTATTTTATTCTACCATGAATTAATATTCCTATCCCCCAATCTGTTTTTGCCATTTTGCTTATTTGAAAGTGGCCTTTATGAATTTTATTTCTGTATTTGAAGATGGATAAAATTGTTTGTCTGATGATGTGCACTGGTTGCAAGCGTTTGTTACTATGGAATCTGATGGCAGTCCTATCTACTTGAGCTCTAGGTTGATTATATTCATAAAAGTGCCAAACTGAACTACAGAAGTTTGCGGGACAGTTTAATAGTCTGAATGGCTTGTATTTCTCGGTTTCTTAGGTTGTAATCCAAATATTGGCATATGAGTCTCACTTTACCCATTCGTCTTTCCCGAATACTCTCAATTACAGCCAGATATGTTGCTGCTAACCTTTTGCAGAGTTTTGAAGCTTAACCATAAGCTTTCCTTATTTATTGTCTATTGGCTTGAGCTTCTTGTTCTTGGTGATTTTGGGCTAGTTCCTCGACAGTGGTAGAGCTTCACAAAATTAGTTGAACACAAAACTTAAAAAGTAAATTCCTATAAGTTCTAACGGATTCACTATCTTCATATTCTTTTATAGCTTAAAGTGAGCTTTTTATTTCCACAGAAGAATGAAGGTGTATTACCATAGAGGGATCAAATAATTTCACTTGTGGGTGTAAAAATTCAGCATGTATAATTGTTAAATTCCATGATCCACTGACATTTTAATGATTTCGTCTAAAGAGAAAAGCCAAATTGAATGCACATGAAAGATTGTAATGGCATAATTCATTACCGACATTCAAATACAATCTCATCCCCAGTCTTTTAATTAAATACTGCAATTAACATTTTCATGCTGAGATTAAAAATTACATCTTAACCAAAATTTTGTACCATATTCAAAAACTGCCTAAGCAAAACAATTCGCAAACAGGGCACAAAATAATGTTTCCAGTAAATTCCAAATATTCACTTGCTGAAGATACTAATCCTTGAATAGAAACTAATTCATGCTCAGCCATACTAATCATCCTTGAACAGTAACTAGCTCATATTCGACCAGAGAAAGATTGTTGTTTTCTTGAACTACAAAACTGGCAGGTCCGGTAACTTCAACACGTCCCCACTTGTCTACCGCAAGCCTCATAGACCCCTTGAACATGTCAATCTTTGCATTGCGCAGAATAACAGTGGCACCAGGTTTCATAAGATCAACTGCACAAGATCGGAATTATATTACAACATGATATAAAATAGCATATCACCTAGATTTAACAATTCATGCATAGATATTCAAAGAAAAAGAATTTACTAATGCAGAAACATCGCAAGATGCACAATGTATAAACTAAGAGAACACAGGATGCAGTGCCTAAGGATCAAATCCAAAAGCTCCCAGCTAAATTAATGGTGCATCTAAACTCGAAAAGTGAATAAGCATATCCAAAGTAAGACAAATAGAGACTTTATCCCACAATCACACATTAATGAAACAACCATTAGATCACAGACTTCAGCATCGCAGATACTAATGAGACTGAATCCATATAAACAGAAAAAACAAAAAGCAGACATGCAAATTATTTATTCAGGCACCCAAGGAACTTTCAAGCTTCAAATACATTATTAAAATGGGCCTAGCACTCAATCGGTAAAAAATAAAAGCTTTGTACCCAACTGACTCTTTTGAATTCCTATTTCCAATTGACTTATGATGAGTTAAAATGATCCCCCAAATTGTCAGGAACTGAGTTCTTTCCCTCCCACAGGAGTGAAAACCCATACACAAGAATCATCCATTTTTGTTCTCACATAATCAGAGCAACGAAAGCCAGCATTAACATTCAAAATTACACATGGGCACATTCGAACACATGCAATGTAAGTATAGAGAAATAAGAGCAAAAAAGTACTGCCACTAGGACTTTGTTCTTGCCTGCAATACAATTAAGGTGGAAGTTGCACATACATACACAATTATGTATTTCTGTGAACCTACTACCTATACAGAGAAAATAGCCAAATATTTCGAAAGAGGCATGATCTACTTTGTTATTGCATCACATAGAAATAACCATTGTACCTCTGCAAATATAAATCAAAATTACACACAACTAAGGTAACAATTTTAGTCTTACACCAAAAGCATTCTTTACTTTTCACCTCAGATATAGTAAATCATGATGCAATTCTTAACTAGTATTACACATATAGTTTCCAAACGTAAGAATCGACCAAATATAGTTAAATTAAAATCTTGCATTTTTTTAAAGTTTCCAAACACTGTGAGAGGGAAATTCACAGTAGCTTCATAAACTTAAATCAAAATTAAGCACAGCTAAACTGATGACTAATACACTCGCTAAAAGAAATGACTCAAACTTTTCTGCCTTCTTACCACTAATAATTAAAGTACTTTAAGTTAAGCAATCAGAGAGATCAGAAACATGACACCCACTATCTGAATCAAAATAAATCCAACAGAATTCATTTTTATTTCAATAAATAAATAAACAAAAAAAGAAAACGAAGGAAATGGCAAAACCTTGGTCATTGCGGGCGGTGAAAATGATAGAGCCAGTGTCATCGCCGACTAGGCACTCAGCGATGCGAGAAGGGCGGAGAGGACGCTGAGAAAGAGACATCGGAGCGCGGCGGGGCTTAGGGACAGGAACGGCCTTGGAATTGACGACTTTCACGGTGAGATTGTGGCCACTGGTACCTGGCTTTAGTTCTTCTACCTTAATAAAGACGGGCTTTCTCTTCTCTGCCGTCGCCATTAAAAACCCTAATCGGAAAAAGGAAAGGTTTTGAGGATTTCTAGGGCTTTTGATTTTGGATTTTGTTATTTGTGGTGCAGTAGCTGCAATGCAGGTTTGATTTAATAGGGGGTTTGGTTTTGCACGGGCGCGTTCCGATTGGGCGATCGAAAAATTCCTTCGCCTCCAATATTAGTTGCTTGTTAACGAAGTACTTTCAATTTTCTTTTATGCTTTTAAGTCCAAAAAATCTAAAACTTTTCAAATTCTAATCAATTTTTAATTTTAATAAAATTAAAGTAAATTTAGTTAAAATTTAAATTGATTAAAATAAAATGATATATCATATTAAAATGTTGAATTAATATAATATTAATTGATGTTAATAATTCATGTTAATTGATTTTATTAATTTTTTTATAAAAACTTATGTTAGTTGATTTGTCACATTACATAATATATCATTCCATTTTGATCAATTTAAATTTTGACTAAATTTATCAAAATCTTATTAGTTTCTACTAATTTTATCAAAATTAAAAAGATTAACAAAAAGTTTAGATTTTCATAATAATAAGCCATTATTTTATTTTTAAAAATGAAATGTGCAATTTTTAATATGATTCTTTAAAAAAAATTATTGTGTTAGTAATACACTATAGTATAATATTTTGAAATGAACCATTTTAATATTTTTAATTGTTTTGAGATTATAGACAAAAATTTTATTAAAAAATATCATGGACAATAATGTATCGATTTTTTAAATAAAATTTTCTTTTTTTGATAAAATAGTATCATCCATTTAATTTAATAGTGATATGGTAACTATAATCCAATATATTGATCTTAAAAATCTATAATTAAATCCAACACTATGATTTAAATGCTTCAACTAATTACTTAGATTCAATTCGCATGACTTTGAAATTGTTTTAATATTATAATATCATTTTAAATGAATTTTTTCAATAAAATTATCATAAAATCTTGAAGAATCATGAGCATCACACAAAGTAAATCAATATTAGTTCAAAATAAAAAAAAAAAAAAGCACCATTTTTATTTAAAAAATATAAAATGATACTTACATAAGTGGAAAAGATATCTTAAAAAAGGGGAAAGCAAGATATACATAAAGTAGAATAAAACATCCACAAAAGTAAAATCATAAATTTTTACTCCAAAAATCTATTCATTTTGCCCATTTCCACATCAACCAAATCATGATACCAAAGCAAAACTTCCATATAGATTTTTTTTCATATTTGAAGATATTTTTAAGATATTCAAATAGATTTTTTTCAACCAGATTCAATTTTTTAATGTCAACGACAATGACAATATTTTTAAGACATTCAAATAGCTCTTTAGCAGTAATATTCAAAATAGATCTTTAATATAAATATTTGAAAATTCAAGTTTATATCACTTTTTTTTTTTTTTTGCAAGTAGTAACTTGAATTTTAACAAGGAACTTTGATTTCAGTAGTATTGGAAAACAAAATTTGCATTTCATTCCAGTTTTAAAAAGTTGTGTTAAGGTATAGTATAAATTAACAGAACAGATTAATCATATATATTTCGCACCTTAACCCATGTACAACATGGATTCACAATGCTGAAAGGGTAAAAAATTAGGATCAATCAAATAGAAGAAATGCAAATACTTTTTTTATTTGTACATGTTGAAAATAAATGAGCCACTTCAATGGTGAAAACAATTGTTAGTTCTATATCGACTTTCGATGCCATAATGCATCTCTATTTGTTCTAATTGAGGGACAAATTATTGGTCTGTTAGTTATGGGGAAGAATGAAAAAAGAAAATTGACTACTTTTGGGATGCCACCACCAGTGCCTGCTGCTGCTCTTCTTGCTCCCCTTCTTCCACTTGCTCTTCTTCTTGTTTTGGCACCAGATGTTGCCGGCAGCATCTCAGTATCACCAGAAGGATAAATGCTGCAAAAATAGTGTCACGCATCTAATGTAAGAATCAAAAGTTAATAGTCATTTTATACGTTCTACTGAATGGCCATGAAAGGGGGTGGCTAGAAAATAGTGTCACGCATCTATATATTTGCACATTAGCTGGCTAGAAAATTCACATATTCATGAGGCCGACGTGGTGCAAATTATAAAAAAGAAATAAAAAGAACAAAGAACAAAACTTAGCCATGAAGCAAATCGAGAGGTGGCAACATAATGCTGCCTCTCAAAATTGCTTAGTTAGCTGACTTGGGCCAAAGGCGGTCCTTTATTTTGCCCATAAATATATGACAATTGTGTAAAAATAAATCAACATCTAGTGAGAGTAAAGCGAGGGTGAGTCAAAACATTTTGCTTTGATGAATGTGTAAAGTGAAAAAGTTTTATTATTTACTTTAAAAAAAGTTTTTTCAAGGGGTAAATGATAAAATAGTGAGAATAATATTTTGAAGTTTGAGAAATACTGCAAGTACCACTATTTTATCAAGTTTGTATTTGTATTTCTCTAAAGTTTATTTAAAAACAACTCTCTCTGCACCCATTAATTTTATTAGTGAAAAAAAATTATTCAGAGTTTGTCCTGTGGACGTAATTCAAATCAAAGAGTGAATCATGTTAAATTAAGGTTGTCATTTTTATTTGATTATTATTTGTTGTGTAGTATTTTATAATTTATTATCGTTTGGCTCAACAAGCATACCCCCTATATACATCATGTATGAATGAAAAGTTCTGTAAATGACCTGCAAAAATGCGGGTTTTAACACTGGACATATTCCAGAAGGCTGTGACTGCTGATGCTGCCACAATTTTCTTATGAGAGCAAGCTTCCCATGCTTCGAACACTCGGCATTTCATGAAATCAACTGTAACCCTCCAAAAATTTAGTTTCAACACCAATGATGCATAACAAAGCAACTCAATGCATTAGAATAACATGAGTGGATTCTGCATACCTTTTTGCTTTATCTGACTGGTGTAGCATGAATATAGTTTGGGGATAGTAAAACTTATGAAAAATCCTGCTCAAATTCACAAACAAACAATCATATTCACATTAATAACGAACAACATCGCTTTTGGATATAGAACTTGAAATTCAAGTATTTGCATTCAAACTTTTAGTGCAAATTGCATAAATAGAGGTTTTGATCTGTAGGTAATGAGCCATGACTCAATTCTTCACTCTATTTGTTACTAAGTGCACATTCAAATAATAAATCACCTATCTATCACAAGCTAATGGATGGAAGTGTTCTAGTGATGATACCTGTAACACAAAGTCTCCACAGAGTTACAAGGTGGCCATACTCAGCTCCAAGAAGTAAGAAGGGAATTACCTACAGCAAGGAAATTGAAAGCCCACTTTGAGTATTCATTTAAGCAAAACATTGAAATGTTTAAGTAAGGAAGTTAGTAAGAATGGTCATTACTTTGAGGGTCATGGATGGCTCTCCTGAGAAAAGCTCTCTCGTCTTCGAAATTGCAAAGTTTGCTGGTGGTAGTATTAGTCTACCTAGTTTCAAAATGTCCTCTTCTTTCAGGTTAAAGTTGTATCTCTTTTTAGCATTATTTCTGCGATCAAATTACCAAACCTCAGAAAAAACAGGTTCAGTAAACCTGAACACAAAATTATATCTGCATAAATATTGAAATTGTACCTTTGACATATAGAATTCGAGATAAAGGATGCGCCCAGAAACAAAAGCCCAAGTTGGGAAATGGCAGAGAAGATGCTTAAAACAAAAAATTGGAGAGTCAGATACTTTGGTACAAAAGAAAAAACAAATATATTGAGACTTAAAAAACATAGAGAAAAGACAAACCTGAAGCTAATCCCTTTGGCAAAGCAAGAAGACAGGAAAGACAGACACCCAAAACCAAACCAAAGAGTCGATTTTGCCACATCTTTCCACATTATAAGATCATAAAGAATCATCCCAATCCCATCCAAATTGCCTCCATCACCATCATCAGCTTCTAAATTCAAGAAATCACCATAAACAACAAGCAGAATTAAATCCTACGGGACTTTAAAGAGAAACCAAATCGAAAAATAATAAACACACAGTCAAAAAAATAGCATAAGCACATACTTGGAGAAATACTTGAAGAAGGTAATGAAGGGACCAAAGAAAGTTTCTCCTTTTTAGATCGACCACTATGCCTTCTTCTCCTCACCTTTCCAAGCTCGTCAACCAATCCAACAAAGTCTTTCTCTTCTCTAGTCTCCACTTCTGATCTTTTCCTTGACCTTCTGCTATGCCTTGGGGAAGCACAACCCAATGCACCCAATTGAGCTGCCCTGCTTTTGCACTTCCTGCGGGACCCAATTAGCTCTACGGAATTCTCCTCTGCCATCTCAAGGCGGTCTGCCAGACGTGTTCTTGACTTTCTTGAAGGAGATGAGGAGAGGAGTAGTTCTTGAAAAGGAAGACAGTTGGTGGAGTATTTGAGACGCACAGGTGAGGGTGTTGATGGGGTCTTCTTTGCTGGTGAGGGGATAAGATCTAGAGATAGATGTGGGGGTTCTTCGCATTCGATAGAGGTGGTAATTCGGGCTAGTCGAGAAGCTGATTTTATATGGGAGTTGGGATTTGATTTGCGAGAAGTAAGTGCGGAATCCATTTATGAGTAGTTTTATGTGCTAATACAAAGATCAGATTTTCGCGGATCCCGCCTGGGATTTATGAAAGAGTGGATGATAAATGGGATTTTGGATCTTGAAAATGGGATTTTGTTAGAATTTGTGATTGGCAGAAGATGGGGGGAAAGAATGAGTTTTTGATATGAGTTTTTGCAATGGTAGGAGCCGTTAGAAGGAGGGTTTTGCTGCTTTTGATTTTCTTTTTTGAATTTTTGTGGTGGGGAAGTGGGGCCATGAGTTGCAACGGTAAGTAAAAGTGATGGGCTGTTATGTTTATTTTCTGCGGTTTGTGGATTGTTTTTTCTTTCTTGTGGGGTTCCATTTGTTGATGGGCCTAGAAATGTGAATCCATTTTTATGGACTTAAGGAGAGTAATACTCATGGGGAGTTGAGATTTATGGCTTTTCATCTCATAAATAAGGCAGTTTTGCCAGAATAATTTGATTTGGGTTTCTTGGACTTGAATCAAAGATTAATGTTTTGCCTAAATAAAATGTTCTGGATTGTGGATCTAATAATCATTCAGGCAAAATATAATAGAACTAGGTTTATTCCCGTGTTGTTGCACAATTATGATAACAATTTCACTTAATATATGACTTAAATTGATAATATATATATATATATATATATATATATATAGAGAGAGAGAGAGAGAGAGAGAGAGAGTAAATAGTTAGTGTCATAATTAGTTTAAACTCACAAATAAAAAATAACTATAATTAGTTGAATTTTAATAAGTTAAATAAAAATTGACATAAAAAAATTGGCAACTAATAAAAATAAAGATAAAAATTAAGTGATTATATGTTTTTCTAAGATTGTATAGAAAAATTAAGTGATTGTATTAGAAAATTAACTAAATTGATTATGCATTTGACAAGGTCGTATGGAAAAATTAAATGAATTATTATCTATAATTTTTAAGATTGCACTGAAATAAATAAGTCTCTTCAAATATCTCTTTGAATTTGAATAGTATTTATTATGTCAACTAAAGAGAATTTAAGTGGAAAAAAAAATTAAAAGAGTAATCGTCATGTATATAAATGTTGATAGGAGAACCTTTTGCTTTAACAATATTTAATAGATAATAATAATAATAAATAAAATAAAATAAGTCCATCGAAACATTATTTTCTCTTCAATATAGAAAGTTAGAATTCCAATGGGTGCATATTCCAACCATTAAAATGAAGGAAAGATTTGGGTTTCCCATGAACTTTGCATGAAGTGGAGCTACTAATATATCTGTCTCCATATCGGTACTGTCAAGAATTAGAATGTAAGCATCGACTGCTTTCTTGGCAAATGTTTTTGTGCGCGTTGAGACGAAGTATTAGTAAGGCCAAGGCTCAGATGAAGTATTAGTAAGGCCAAGGCTCTCATTCTTGTGTCTAAGAATGTTAGTCCTAGCGTCACTGGTGCCATTATTTTGAAGTTTGGCTTTAGTCAAACTACAACCTCAGCAAATATTTGGTTTTTTCCGGTAGTGAATGCTAGATTGGATGGTTATTATCATTGCCATAAAGAGGTGATTGATAAGGTGTAAAACTGATTAGCTGAGTGGAAATTGGATCAATTGTCATTTGCTGTTAGCTCAGTCGGTGATTCATCCCCCTTGCCTGCCTGTTTGTCCATCCAATGCAAACTGTTCCTTGTTAGCAGGCGGAAAAGGTTCCTTGTCCTCACAGGAAAACATTCATTTTCTGACGACAGTGAGGATGATTAGTGTTGCACTGCTTCTGAATGAGAAAGAAAAAAGGTACGTTAAGGTACGTTCTTGGCATAAGATGGTTATTTTAAAATGATACGTATACATTCATGTCCTTAGGTTTGTGCATAATTTGTCGTCAAATTACAGTTCTACTGACTTCCCCTTAGCATATCTTAGACAGAAGGACTTTAGCCTCCCAAGTCCCTCTTCAAGAGATGAGTGATCAACCGCAAAAGCTATGCGAATCCAATTTTTCAGTCCTACAGTAACCCCTGCAAATAATGCTTTTCATCAGTATCTCAGTAGGTACTAATTCTACGCTTCAATATATCAACACTTGCATAATTACCAGGTAAAATGATAACAGATTCCTCTTTTGCTAGCTTGACACACAACTCCAAGTCATCCTGAATATCTTCTAGCATTGACAAGTTTAGTTTCACCTGCAAAGGCAAATAATATATATTTACACATTGCTTCAGCAAACTACCTGAACAGTACTAGTTTATATTGTTGTCTATACCATGACAAACATGGATCCTTGTGCCTTGTGGGGACATGTTAGGCATGGAATTTCCTTCAGTTTATCATAACAAATGTCCGATGATTCCTTCAGAACATCAATCGTTTTTGAAAACAAATCTTGATGGGCTGTTTTCTCCAGGATACTAGGAATAGCCCCCTGGTACAGAAATGACATTATTTGTTTATGGTAGATTCAGCTCCCACTGGGATTTGAACTCAAAGCCAATCAGCCTTGGAGGCTACTTACGACAGAACCAGAAATGATATTATAATTGTGACAATTCGATATAATAGATTAAGGAAGATATAGATAGACAAACCTGAATGAAAGTTGGAGGGACACTGGATATATGGAGAAAACTTTTTATGGCCTCAGGAATCTGAGAAAAAATAAAAAAACAGATTTGAAGATTGAACACTTTTCAAGCAAAGATACATTGATTTATATTCTGAAGTGACAATGAATGATTAGAAGCACTACCCCACATTTTCGAAGCAATCCACTGGGATCACAAGTCGCTAGCCAACCTATTCGCCAACCAGGAACATTGAATCGTTTTGATATGGATCCAAGAGTAATTACTGGAACTATTGATCCAAATACACTCATGGGAACAAATGGATTAGTCCCAAAAACAACATAACCATATACTTCATCAGTAATGACAAGAATCCCAAGTTTTCTTGCAGTCGCCGCAATCTGCACTTAACTACAAAGATCAGCAAATCACTTGAAAAATAGAAGTAATTAGCTTATATAAAAGACTCTTGAGATGACAGTGTATTTGTATCTTTTTTTTTTTTTTTTTTTTTTTTTTTACCTTATGCAAATGGCTGGATGTGTAAACATTTCCGCAAGGATTACCAGGATTGATTATGACCATGGCAAGGGTGTTTTCATCTGCTAGAGCTTCAACAGAATCTAGATCAACCTCCCATCCTCTTTCGGGGAGAAGATCGAAATGCCTGATTTCAAGATGATTAAGTGCAGCAAGAGCTTCATAATGCGGATAACCTGGTCTTGGAAGCAGAATATTGGCACCCGGTTGAGCCAAAACTGTAACTATGACTTCAACGGCATGTTTGCAACCAAGGGTGAGATAGACATCATCTGGTGATAACTGCTGAGGAAGATCGAAAGATAGATATTCTGCAATAGCCCTTTAACCAAAAAAACAGGAATAAAAAGGAGCTTTAATATTTCTAAAAGGTGATAAATTGACTAAGGTTATGAACTTGCCTTCTTGCTGGTAATATACCCACAGCAGGAGCATAAGAATTGAATTCAGCGGATCGAACAGAATCGACAACAGCATCCTCAACAACAGGACTAATCCTGAAGCACTGGATTGAAGAGGGGTCAGATTGGCCAAGTGAAATGATAGGCCTGTGATCATTTCCTTCTAGGTTTTCCTTCAACTTGGTCACAACACCTTTAATGCTGGGTGGTAGTGTTGTTTTTGGCTCTTTAATAACTTGGAAACTCCATTTCTTGAATTTGCTCTCCATCTCTTGTAATTCTTGATTTTGTGGAGTGAAGCAAAGAGAATAATAGAAAGAAAGCCGTTAAGCACAGGTTGAAGTTAATAGCTTTAACTCCAAGTTCAGATTAGGACAGAAGGGAAGACATACAATGAAACAATCTAGCAATTTCTACGTTGCCAAGAAACAAGTGGGCCTTCTCCTTCTTGTTGACATAGAATGAAACAAAACCTCTTCCCCTTCTCTCCTTATACCAGCCCCTTTCTTTGTCATCTTGCGGATAATAGTATTTATCTTTAGATATATTATTTTCTTTAATATATCATTTCTTTATTTTTTTTTTCATTTTTTTATCAATTTTAAAGTTTCATTCGTTGATTTATTATTAAATTTAAAGTTTATATTATTTAAAATATATTATGTTTTTATTATTGGAGTTTATTTATCTTTATTTTTATTATTCTAATTGGGTTGAGGGGGTTGACTTGGTCTAGTTATCAAAAGCCTAGAGAGAAAGAGTGAATGAATGTAGTGTGAAAAGTATTTGGTGCGGCTCCTTATATAGTATTTAAGGAGAATTGTTTCTTAGTTGAAGTAAGATTTGAACTCTTCTTGTTTAGGGATTGTTTTTTATCGAGAATTATTTTCTTAATGAAAGATAACCTTCTTGATAAAAAGTAATCCTCTGTTAGGAAATAACTCTTTAATAAGAGATAACCTCCTAGGATGAGTTGCGAATTAATCGTCCAAAAGTGAGTCGAGCTATGCTGACTTGCGACTTTATGGACTATATCGTGGGCCAAGCAGTTCATTATTACCTGCTGTTGTGATTGAAGCCAAATTGGGTCTTATGTGTGTTTGAGCCCTATACTTGTATTTGCTTGGGTAATACCATTTATTTTGTTGGATTATATAGGTCTCTTTTATAAGAGTATTGTTCTCTTTATATAAGAGTATGGGTGAATTTATCAATGAAATCATTTAATTCTTTCTTTTGGAAAATTTAGATATGATTGATATATAGTTTGTTGTTTTTCTTTCAATCAAATTCATTTATAAAATTTGAAAGTTAATATATAGTTAAAAATATTATCAAGTGATGAAATGTACTTATCATCGAGTTGCAAATTATAAAACTCTATTAACATTATTGAAATTTCAAAGAAAAAGCTATCATATGAATACTTTTATATGTTTTTTATTAGTTTTGTTAAATTAATTATATGAATGAGAAATTCATATTTAAAAAATATAAATTGCCTATTAGCATAATGATATATATATATATATATATATATATATATATATATATATATATATATATATATATATATATATATATATATATATATATATATAGAGAAAAAAAAAGATAATAATTTTTTAAAATTATTAAAAA
>CATIWR010204078.1:0-58098 GCA_949677035.1 Omphalea diandra | reverse complement strand
GATGTGGACAATTTTGATGACCCCGATGAGGTAACAAGTAAAGAACTTTTTGTAACTAGACGCTCTTTAAATGCCCATGTTAAAAATGATCAAGAGCAAAGGGAAAACATTTTTCATGCTAGGTGTAGGATTAATGACCAGTTATGTCTTGTTATAATTGATGGGGGTAGTTGCACTAATGCAGCTAGCACTTATCTAGTGGAAAAAATGGGATTGCCAACCTTGAAACATCTTAGACCTTACCACTTGCAATGGTTAAATGAGAATGGGGAAATTAAGGTAACCAAGCAAGTTAGGATTGCATTTACAATGGGCAAATATAAAGATGAGGTTTTATGTGATGTTGTACTTATGCAAGCCAGTCATATGCTTTTGGGGCGTCCATGGCAGTTTGATAGGAAGGTGAAACATGATGGGTTTACTAATGTATATGAGTTTGATTTTGGGGGCAAACACATTGTACTATCTTCTTTAACTCCTTCTCAAATCTATGAAAATCAAAAAGTCTTAAGAGATAGAGAAAGTGTGTATAAATAAGAAAAAGAAAAATTAACATGGCAAAATAAGAGTAGTGAGAAAACCAAAGAGGGGTGCGAGGTTAGAGTAGTAAAAGTAGAGCAAAGAGAGAATGCCCAAAAAAGAGGAAAGGGGCATGTAAAAGGAGAGGGTGTGAAAAAAATTTTTATGCAAAAGAGAGAGAAGTGAGAAAAGTCTATCTAACTCAAACATCCATGTTTTTGATGTTGTACAAAGAAGCTTACTTTTCTGCTAACAACTTTACCGTTTCTTTACCTAGAGTGTTTGTTTCTCTTTTAAAGGATTATGATGACTTATTTCCTGAAGAGATGCCTAAAGGATTGCCACCTTTGAGAGGGATAGAACATCAAATCGACTTCATTTCAGGCTCTTAAATTCCAAACATGCCAGCCTATATGAGCAATCTCGAGGAGATGAAGGAACTTCAACACCAAATTGATGAGCTAATGGAGAAAGGTTTAATAAGGGAAAGTATGAGTCCTTGTGTTGTTTATGTTTTACTTGTACCAAAAAAAGATGGAATCTGGAGAATGTGTGTTGATTGTAGGGCTATAAATAAGATAACAATCAAATATAGACATCATATTCCTAGGCTTGATGATATGCTTGATGAATTGCATGGAGCTAAAATGCTTTCCAAAATTGATCTTAAAAGTGGATAAAATCAAATTAGGATGAGGGAGGGAGACGAGTGGAAAACTGCTTTTAAAACAAAATATGGTTTATATGAGTGGTTGGTTATGCCTTTTGGTTTGACTAATGCGCCTAGCACTTTCATGAAATTAATGAACCATGTTTTGCGAGCTTTGCTTGGTAAGTTTGTGGTTGTGTACTTTGATGACATTCTTATATATTCTCAATCTTTGGAAGATCATGTTAAGCATAAAAAGTTAGTTTTTGATGTTTTGAGAAAGGAAAAGTTATTTGCTAACCTTAAGAAATGTTCTTTTTGTACAAACAAAGTTGTGTTCTTAGGTTTTGTAGTAAGTGAGCAAGGGATCAAGGTAGATGAAGACAAGGTCAAGGCTATCAAGGATTGGCCTACACTAAAGAATGTAGGAGATGTGCGTTCTTTCCATGGTTTGGCTAGTTTTTATAGGCGATTTGTTGAGGATTTTAGCACTATAGCCGCACCACTAATTGAAGTGATTAAGAAGAATGTTGGCTTCAAATGGGGAGATGAGCAAGAAAATTCCTTTTCTTTACTCAAATCTAAATTAACTAGTGCACCTTTATTATCTTTGCCTAATTTTTATAATACCTTCGAAATTTAATGTGATGCTTCAGGTATAGGAATTGGAGTCGTGCTCATGCAAGAAGGAAAACCTATTGCCTATTTTAGTGAGAAACTTAATGGTTCATCCTTGAACTACCTAACTTATGACAAGGAGATGTACGCTTTGGTAAGAACCTTACAAACATGGCAACACTACCTATTGCCTAAAGAATTTGTTGTCCATATTGAGCATGAAAGCTTGAAGTACCTAAAGGGGCAACAAAAGCTCAACAAAAGACATGCCAAATGGAGTGAGTTTATTGAGTCTTTTCCATATGTCATAAGGTACAAACAAGGTAAGGACCATATTGTGGCTAATGCTTTATCCCGAAGGTACTGATTCTAGGATGAATCCTCGTGAGGAAGGCGGGAATGATGCAAATATCCAAGGCCAGCCCAAAGATCTGCTTCAACTTCACGACCCAATCACAAAGGGAAGGCTCATAAGGTTTAAAGAAGCAATTGGATTATTCATAGAATAAGGAATAACCATTGGACTAACCCAAAAAAAACAAAAGAAGCAAGAAGCCCAATTATTTAGAGATAACAATATGGACTCTTCAAAGGAAGCCTTTAACTTGATCCATTGGAATCCAATATGTGAAAGGCCCATGACCCAAGTATGAGGAAATTTCCTCATTAGTTGAATTCCTCTCTTAAAACTAATTAGGAACTTTGTACTTACTTATATAAGAAACTTCTTTTATAATTAGGAAGATATCTAATGTATCTTTTAGTTATTTCCTATTTAAGATGTATCCTTTTTCCTAAATAGATTAGACAGATTTCAAAGACTATTTAGGAAGTAATTCTTAAGGTTTCTAGAAGTTTTGTAAAGGCTATAAATAGCACTTCTTATTTAGCCAAATCAATAAAAAAAATTGAAGAATATTTCTTTTATCAAGATTGCTTGTGAGAGTTAATTCTCTTCTTGAGTTCTTTATAGGACTTAGTAAGATTGTTAAGTGAGTTCTTAATAATTTCACAAACTCGTTTAATCTAGCTCTTAAATTACTTAGTTAATTTAAGGTTGAGATTAACACCTCTTGAATCTTTATAATTTAGGTTGTTAGAAACAAGTTTTCTAGAGGTTTAATTGGGATTTGAGAGTTTAACTTGTTTTGATCTTTGAATTAAAACTTGGGACTTATGCTACATAAGAATCAGGATCAGAAAAATCAACCTCGTTCATATCATCTTAGTAGCCTTATTTATGGTTTTAGACTCAATGAGGGATACAAAAGCAAGATTAATACATGCATTTCTAAAAGATGATCTAGTTGTTACCCTGTTTCATGGATCACCAATGATAAGATCTTTTGGGTAATCTTTCATGAAAATCCAATCCATTTTCAGCTGAGTTTGCTCTTCACTAGGAGTTTGAGGAGATGGATCTTTATTTCTTTCATTTCTCATGTCTTGTAACTTATCTATATTCTTTCCTTCTTGTCTAATGTTTGGCTCACTCAAGGGACCTGTAAGATCATTAACATCTTCTTTTTTTCATGAAGAAGTGGGGTTATACTTATCAAATACAACATGCATAAACTCCTCTACAATAAGAGTTCTCTTGTTGAAGACTTTATACCCTTTGCAAGTGGTAAAGTATGCAAGGAAAATTCCTTCATCAAATTTGGAGTCAGAATTATCAAGGTTGGCTTTAGTTTTTAGATATAAAACGTTTGCAACTAAAAACTCTAAAATATGCAATCTTGGACTTTCTATTATTTTATAACTCATAGGGAGTTTTGTTTAACAAGGGTCTCACTAAGACTCTATTTAAGACATAACAAGAAGTATTTACAACTTTAGCTTAAAAATACTTAGGAAAATTGGACTCATTCAACATGGTTCTAGCCATTTCTTGAAGAGTTTTATTTTTCCTTTCTACCATATTATTTTGTTGTAGAGTTTTAGGAGTTGAAAAATTATGTGAGATACCATACTTATCACAGAAGCTATAAACTTAGCATTCTCGAACTCACCTCCATGTTCACTCCTAATAGAAGTGATTTTCAAATTCTTTTGGTTTTGAATTCTCTTGAAAAAAGGATTTAAAAATATAAAAATAAGAATCCTTATGTTAGAGGAACAACACCTAAGTATATATAGAAAAATCATTAATAATGACAAATGCATAATGCATGCCTCTTAAACTAGCTACCTTAGTGGCACTAAAAAGATCCATTTGAAGTAATTATAATGGTCTAGAAGAACTTACCTTGCTCTTGTCTTTGAATGAAGATTTAATTTGTTTACCTCTTTGACATGCTTCACAAACTCCTTCCTTTGTGAACTTAATTTTAGGTAAACCTTCAACCAAGTCTCTTATATTGGGGAGTTCCATACTAGCATATCTTAGCCTTATATGCTAGGTTTTACCCTCATCAACTATTGAAAATAAACACTTTCCATTATGGTTAGGAAGAGAGTTCAAATCAATCACATAAATTTTATGAACTCTTTTGCCAATGAACAAAATTTTGTTGTCACTCATCCTTGATACATAGCATGCCTATGGCTCAAATATAACTCTAAGGCCTTTATCACATAGCTAACTCACACTTAGCAAGTTATGCTTGAATCCATCAATAAGCAGTACTTTATCAAGGATAGGTGAGTAATCATTCTTACAAACTTTACCTATGCCAAAAATTTTGGCTGTCATTGTCTCTGAAAGACACATTTCCAAGACCTTCAATCTTTTCCAAATGAGAAAAGAACTTTATTTCCCCTATCATGTGCTTTGAACATCCACTATCAATATACTAGTCTTGCTCTCCAACTTGGGATTTCAAGCACATCTGTAAAATAAGGAAGGTTATATCTTAGGTACCTAAACTTTCTTGGGTCCTAAAGGGTTAGCTCTTGCCAACTGCTTATCATGCCTTCTAGCTTGGTAACGATAAGTAATATGGCCATATATACCACAATAGAAATAATCAATGATAAGTAATATGGCCATATATACCATAATAGAAATAATCACCATTAAAGTGAGGTGGTATCCTACTTTCAGGTGGTACATGTGTATAGTGCCTCTTAGACTTGTAGCTCTTTTAAGCAATGTGTCTAGGATTATTTCTCATGTAAGGAACTTTCTTGTGTTATGTGTGTCTATACTCATAATTATACTAATTTTTGTGTCTTTGCACACTTTGCCTCTTAGGCTTGTAAGAGTGATACATGTATGCATAATTTACTCTAAGAGGAGCACTTCTTAATTATGTGTGATTTTGTTGAGACTTTCCTCTTGAGCCATTATTTATGGTATTTTCCTTTTTGAAAACCTTTTGTTTCATAACAGAGTTAGAAACATTATTTACTTTGGCCTTACCAAAAACTATTTGAGAAGTGGAGGGAGCCATTGAAGCAGTTGCATTGTAACCTAATCCATATTTGATGGATGGACTCTTTTGAGCCTCAAGGATGGAGTCTAACTTCTCATTTCCTTTAGTGAACTTATTGAGATTTTATTTAAGCTTAAGGTTTTTAGTTATGAGAGACTCTTCCTCCTTAGCTAGAGTTTCTTTCAAGGATTTATTCTCTTTTTGAAGAGAATAGATATTGAAATTAAGAGTCTCAATGCTCATAGTGAGTTTGAAATTAAATAGTACAACTTATTTCTATAGTAGGAGTCAAAAGGATTTACCTTTTTGTCATCATCGCTATCACTCTCATTGTTGGATGTGTGTTCACTTGAGGATTCATTTGATTGCTGCTAAGTTGCCATGAGACAAAGGTTGGTAAGTTCCTTTCTTGTTTCATCTTCATTAAGTTCAGAATCACTAGTGCCATCCCAAGTGGTTTTGTGCATTCCTTTCCTTTCTTAAAGGTGTATTTTCTAGAAGGGGGCTTCCTTTCTTGATCTTAGGACAATATGATTTTATATGCCCTTTCTCATTGTATCTGTAGCAAGTGAGTTGACTCTTGGTGCCTCTCTTCTTGTAGTTCATTTCTTTTTACCCTTTTTATTTGAAACTAATTTCTTTACTTGATCTTAAGGGGCTTGCTTTTCTTAATCTTATGATAATATGATTTTATATGCCCTTTACATTGCATCCATAGCAAGTGAGTTGACTCTTGGTACCCCTCTTCTTGTAGTTCCTTGCCTTTTTACCCTTTTTGTTTGAAAGTAATTTCTTTACTTGGTTAGTGATGAAGGCAAGATGCTCATCTTTACTACTATCTTCATCATCACTAGAAAAGGAAGATGTCAGCAAATAAGAAGTAGAAGGAGTTTCAAAACATCCCTCTTTGGCTTTCAATGCCCAATCTTTCTTTCTCACCCTTATGTTTTTAGTAGGCTTCTCAAGAGTGATCTCATAAGCTAATAACTTTCCCATAAGCTCATCAAGTGATAGGACTCTTAGTTTGTTCGCTTCCTTTATAGTTGTCTTTTTAGCTTCCTATTTATCTTTGAGAAGTATTCGTAGAATTTTTGCTGCCATGTCTTCATGTGTATATGACTTCCCTAAGGTCTTGAGAGTACCCACAATGTCTATGAATCTATTGTACATCTCAATGATAGTTTCACTAAGTTGGTGTACAAATGTTTCATACATGTATGTATGCATTTGTATCTTTTTCTTTTTCACTTCACTGATTCCTTCATACTGAGTTTGCAATGTGTCCTATAGTTCTTTAGCTGATGTATACATTTATAGCTTAACATATTGAGACTTGTGGATTGCACAGAAGAGAACATGCATTGCTCTATATTCTTTAAGATTGCCCTTTTTTCTTCAGTAGTCCACTCATTCTTTGGCCATGGTATAGGTACATCTTCAACTAGTTTTGTTGGAACTTCTCTTCCTTCCTCAACAATGTCCCATTGGTTAATGGTTTCATTATCAAGAAAGATCTCCATAAGATTCTTCCTGTAACTATAGTCATCTCTATTGAAGAATGAAGGCTTGTGGATTGATTGTGATCCTTCATGACTTGCCATGATCTTTGTTCTATGCATTTAAGCTTTGACAAAGAGACCTACTGTAACGACCATTTTCATTTACAAATCATGGCATTCATGTCCAAAAATACATTTACATATAGGTTAATTCATCATATATACACAATCTAACATGTATTTAATGTACATATATGTTAACTAATGTTCAAGGCTAGTGACCATAAACTAGTTCATATCTAGATATATGTACATGATGCAAGGAGAGAGAAAGTTGGAATTCAACCAATGACTTATGTTCCATATGTTTTTATGTAAAACTCTATGCACCAAAGTATCCAAACCTTATGCTTCAGTACCTGAAAAACATAAGTGTGATTTGGTGAGTTGCAACTCAATGAATAAAAATAATAATAAGATCTTATGGCATAACCAACAATCAAATATCATTAGGATACATTACAAGTATAACAATTAATGATGCAAGTGCAAATGTAATAGATTGATTTTTGTCGTGACCTTGTAAGGTAAACACTGCTCCTGAAAATTCATGTGATTCAAGTGACATTTGATTTTGCTGGACAACATATAACAAGTGAATCATTTGATCAATAACATGTGCCAATAGGACATATTGGTCCCTTTTTCCAAGTGTTTGACAAGCCGATCACAACATCCTTTTAATTCCATATGCAAGTGTTCATTCACAATGGTATACCAAGTAATCATTAAGAGCATATAATTATCACTTGACTTGTATTCATATGTAAAAGGTAACAATTCAGTCACATATACATGTAATAGAACATAATCACATCATAACATTATCACACATGCACATTAAAATCTAGTTATGGTTTTTACTCACCTTTTGATGTAACCAACCTTTATGGTAGGTTTGTTTCTCTCTAGGGCTTCCACAAAGTGTTGAGATCCTAACATTTGATACATACATAGTTATAAGTATGTCAAAATGATTATGAATGCTTGGTAAGTAACGATGGCATTATTCATGCAAGTGGACCTAGTGTTTATACATATTTTCCTTATATTGCAGCCCAACCTTGCTACACTCTCATAGTAATAACTCTAGATATACTTATCCAAATGACTTAATTCTTTTTTTTTTAAATAAACTAGACACATAATGATACAACATATTCAAATTTCAGGTCAATATTAGACACATAGAAAATGTGGTTAATTTTTTAATTTTTCCTTATTTCAATGTCATCTCAGTCTAAGTAGGTCTTATAGTCTTGGGTATATCTCAAATTGTACAAATCTAATTGCAAAAGTGATCCACCATATTATGAAGGAACATTTTTCATGTTTTACTCATTGTCTAATTCATTATATAAAGTTACCAAAACAAATGACCAATCTCAAGGTGAGCAGGTTTTCAACATGTTGACAATCAGTCATAATGAAGGTGCAATATCTCATCAATCATGTTAAATTTGTCAAACATATTTTAGAGGAATGTATATTAGACATAAATATACAACTTTCAAGTTTTTCACATCATCAAATTACGAATCTATGACCATCAAATTCTTAGAAAATATAATTATAAGACTGATGAGGTTTCATAAGTTTCAGGATCAGCTATAATCAATGAGCCATATTTCTTTCCACACAACAAATCAAGCAAAAATTCTTCACAAGTATTTAGAGGGGATATAACCCTACAAATTTCATTTTTTGCACTTTGTCTAAATATGAACATAAGGTCATCAAAATATAAGAAAATAAAAAGATTGAGGTGATTTTAGTTGGTTGTGAACCAGCCCTAATAAAGAAGCCATATCTCCTCACACACACCAAATTAAGCAAAAAAAGTTTTACATGAATTTATATGGGCCATAAAGCTACAACTTTCATATTTTGCACTTTCGCTAATTCCTCATCTAGGGTTATGAAATCATAGGTACAAAATTTTATTGTAACAATAAAACTAACACAATCAGCTATTGTTTCTCTTGAATTGCAAATTCCATACATGAGCTCTACCTCAGATACTCCATAATTCTTACTAACCATGCATGATTAACATGTGATGAGGGATTAATTTCATATGGGAAGAAGATAAATTAACTTATCTATTTTCTAGAACTAGAAAAGCTTAGGATTCCTTCCTAGGTAGCTCACTCTTCTCCCTCTCATTCTTCTTCTTCTTCTTCTTCTTCTTCTTCTTCTTCTTCTTCTTCTTTTTCTTTCTTTTTTAGCTCCCTCTTTCTTCCACTACATCCCACATTTAACCTCTCTATTTTAATCCTAAAGGCTGAAAAATTCCACTTGTAAACCTATCGTAACAAGACAAAATCCTGGTGTCTCATTTCCTTTGGTTTGAAGTTCACTTTTCCCCTTTAGTCCCTCTTCTTCACTCCTTTATCACCTCCATCCATCTCCTCATCCTCATATGCTCCTTATACTTTTAAATAAGCTCTAAAACACCATTATTTATTATGCTATAACATGCACACAACATAAGATAATTGCCATGCAACTATACAAACATTACATATATGTTCAAGTGTCCTAAGTGCAATGGTGCAAGTGTCATAATCATGTTTATCCAATTCACATATCTAAATTATCATTTAGATATTACATATGTTCATGTGGGATTCCAAATCATTTATGTAATGAATATATTCATGTAAGAATGCCAATGAATGTGAATAGGGATGTTACACCTGCTCTGATGCCAATTTTGTCCCTTAGTGCCTTAGAAAGGGGGAAGGTTGAATAGGGTAATGGCAAATACAATAAATTCAAACTAAATGCAGAAATAGATAAAGAATCAACACATAAGATTTATAGAGGTTTGACACAACTTGCTTGCGTCTTCTTCTCTAATATTTCCACTAAAGACTTCACTATTTTGCTAGCTTAAGGTGTTATCAACAACCTTTACACAAGTAAGTTTCTAGCCACTTAACAAGCCTTTACAAGTGATAGATTCTTAAGCACTATCAACCTCTTACAAGTAGTTCACAAGTATTACTTAAACTTTAACCCAAAATAGTTTTCAGGTGCTACCTTAAACCTTTCACAAGTGATACTTTCAAAGGGTTTCTCAACACTAAGTTACATAGTAAGAGTTTATAATACTTTTAGGTGAAAGAACAACTCTCACTCAAACAATAATGGATGCTCAAAGTATACTCACAAGGTATGCTTGATGTGAGTGAAAAGAAAAATAAGGAAAGTTCTTGAGAAGTTTATCCTTTAAATTATGTTTTGAAGATAACTCTTTTAGTTTACTCTCAAGCTTGATCAATAAATGTCTTTTAGACACTAGATCACTCTTTATTCATAATGTAACAAACTTTTTTGATTGAGAATAGCTTTCATAATGGATTACTCACTTAATAAAATAGTTCTCTATTTAGTTTCTATTGAGAGTGGTTCCTTTTTATAGGTTGAACAAGGAACTAGCCATTAAAGAGAAGTTGTCTCTTCACCTTACTACTGTAAGCAAATAACACTCATTGAAGTTGTTAAGGCATCAACCATTGTTAATTTCATGCAAACGAGTGGTTGATAATTAATATATAACTTTCATGGTCATTGGTTCTATTGAAATGCTCATTGAAATTAGCTATTGAGAGTGGGTGCAATAAGGCCCTTCATTTTCCCCCTTTTTTTTTTAATTATTCAAAACACTTCTTCTTCAATGGTCATTGTATATACACAATGGTCGTTGATTCTAACCTCAATGCATGTTAGAGTATAATCAACGCCTATTATTGATTTCTAAAAATTATGGTCTTTGTGGTCTATTTTTTAAAAAATTGTAGAAGTGATTCAACGCCTATTGAAGTTCTCACAATGCCTGTTAGAAACATCTCAATGCTTGTTGAGTTTTTAAGTGTACCTTATTAAGAGTTATAGTAGGTATAGCTCAACTGAGAACACTTTTTCCAATGCTTGTTGTGAAAGGACAATACCCATTGTGAGGTGCAGACAATAATGCTCAAATTAGAACACTTTTCCAATGCCAGTTATGAAAGTAAAATGCCAATTGCAAGGTTTAGTTCAACGCCTGTTGTGAAATCATGATACCCATTGTAAGGTCTATAGTGCATAGCTTATACCTAAGCATTTATCTAATGCATATTGTTAAAGAGATAATATCCATTGTGAGGTCCACAGCGTTAATGTTGCAAGTCGGTAACGCCCACTTGTATGTTCAGCTAAGTTTGCTTTGAATTACCCTTTTTAATACTTGGAGTTTTTGACCTTCTGACTCAAATGTGCTAAAGGCAAATTCTTCTCTAATAATTATAATTCAAGGAATTGATGTACCTATAAGTTTTAACATAAACAATCTTAGGCAAATGTTAGTCCTAAGTCTTATTTGTATTCATCAAAACAAGAGCTCGAAATCTAGAAGGTTCAATATTTCATTTGGGAAGATCATCCTCAAGAGACACTTCAGTCGATCCTGAATAAAGGAAATGATTTGAATTAGTAGGTAAGCCAACTAAACTTGACATCTTCACTCACAAAATAGTTAAGATTGGTGTAGATATAAGTTAGGTAACGACTGACCTAATGATTCAAGTCATTCAAAAGAACACTTGAACGTTTGCTTCTAAGTTAGAGGAGATTCAGGGAATCCATCTATTGGTCGCATGCCATCAAGTAAATATGGATTCAATGGAAAAATTGATGTAATAGAAGAAAAGGTGATTCACCCTTGAGAGGTAGGAACCATAGGCAAAAGTGTCTAAGCTCTAACATATTGGGTTCATTAGAGAGGTAAAATATCTTAATTAGATGGCTAATGTTGTAATGGTTAGTAAACTGAATAATAAGTGGCAGATGTGCATCAACTTCATGAACTTGAATAAGACATGCCCAAAAGATACATAGTCACTCTGATGGATTCCATGACATGTTTCCCAAGGTACAATCTACTTAACATAACTCAAGGATACCACCAAATCCTAATAGACCTAGATGATGAGGAGAAAATCTCCTTCTTTACCAACCAAGACACCTTTCGCTACAATAAGATGCCATCAACTTAAAGAATGTAGGAGCCACCAATTAGAGACTAATGATCCTACTAGAGACTGATGATCCTATTTTAAGACCATATTTATAAAAATGTTAAAGTTTATATAGATGACCTTATTGTAAAAAGCAAAATTGATGACTCTCATATAAATGATTTGTAAGAGGTATTTGATGTGCTTAATAGGTATGACATGAAGTTAAATCCATACAAATGTATGTTTTGGATAAAAAAAAAGGTGAGTTTCTAGGTTTCATGATCTCATAATAAGGAATTGAGGAGAACCTTAAAAAGATTCAAGCCATTTAGATATGAAATCACTATGAACAATTAATGAAGTGCAAAAATTGAATAGGAAAGTCATTACATTAGGGCAATTCATCTCTTATTTAGTTAAATAATGCCTCTCCTTCTTCAAAAGCTTGAAAAATGTCAAACATTGCAAGTGGTCAAAGGACTACCAAGCCATATTTAAATATCTCAAGAAATTTGTTAGCACTCCTCTACTATTAGGTAAACCCATAATTGGTGAAACCTTTTACATCTACCTAGCTACTGGTGTTAAGATAGTAGTCTCCATCCTAGTTTGGGAAGTTGATGGAAAACATCACCCAATGTACTACACTAGTTGAGTGTTGCAAGGAGTATAGCTCAAGAATCCAAAGTTGAAGAAGCTCACTATAACTCTTATGGTTTTAGTGGAAAAATTATAACCTTACTTTTAGTGTACACCATAATGGTTCATATAGAGCAACGACTATCAAAAGATGTTATAATAAACCCAAAACATCTGAATTTCTAGTGCACTGGTCTCTTCAACTTTGTGAGCACAATATAAGGTATGAATCTCGACTAGCCTTAAAGACCCAATGCTTAGCTAATTTTATGATGGAAATGGCAGGAGAAGATCAAGTTAAGACTTAACCTTAAAAAGTGTGGACACTACACATAGATGGAGCGTCTAATAAAAAAGGATTGGAGCTGACATAATTTTTCAAGGCCTTGCTAAGATTAGAATCATATACGCCATAGTTTAAAATTTGGTGCCACTAATAATGTTACAGAGTCTGAAGCCCTTGTCTTAGGGCTCAACTTAGCACTAAAAGCATGAGCATAACAGTTACATGTGTTCAGTGATTCCATGTTAGCAGTTAAATATATTATAGGTGATTTCCAAACAAAGGAAAAAAACTTGGCTAAGTATCTAAAGAAATGCTAATAACTATTTGATGGAATCAACAAGCTCGGGAGAATGTGGAAAATTACTCGAATCCTTTAAGAAGAGAATAGAGAAGCAAATGCAATAACTAAAGCAATAGTAGAACAAAGGGAGATATTTTAGAACCTCCAACTCAAAGTGGAAATTCTTAAGCCTACTATTGCTAAATAAGTGATCATGAGCATACCAAAACTGAATAGCTGGATGAGATCAATCATCTAGTACCATGACAAAGGAGAGCTACTTACTAACCGAGCTGAAGAACTCAAAATGTAGAAAAGAGCAACAAGATACTCCCACCGCTATGGGATATTATATTGAATGTCTACTGCTCATCCTTAGACCAAATGCATGCCTTAGGAAGAAGGCAATTATATTCTTAGAGAGATACATGAGGGCATTTATGGGATCACACACTATCATTCAAAAAAGCTTTACTCTAAGGGTTCCACTAGCCCACCATCTAGAAGGATGCAAAAGACTTGCTACATACTTGCGAGAAGTGTTATAAGCATGATAAAATCCCCAAAGCCTCGGCTATCTATCAAACCAATACCATTAGCCCTTAGCCTTACACCATATCAAGAATGGATATTCTAGGTCCTTTCCCTCAAGGAACTGGCTAGAAAAGGTTCATCATTGTCATCATTGACCATTTCACCAAATGCGTAGAGATTGAAGCAGTGCAACCATCACAATAAAAAAAAGTTGAAAAACTTATTTTAGAAAAAGGTTTTATGCAAGTTTGGCATCCCCAACACCTTTATCATAGATAATGGCAAGTGGTTTGATTTTGATAATGTCAAGCAGTTCTATCGCAATCTTTACATCACCTCACGGTTCACCTCAATGGCCCATCCCCATATTGGCAGATAAACAAAATTCACCAACCAGACCATCCTCAAAGGCCTTAAAAAGAGGCTTGATGAAGTTAAAAGGCAATGGCCAAACAACTCCTGCACATTCTCTAAACATATTGAACAACCTCTTAAAAAGGCCTATGGTGAATCGTCATTTAATCTTACAAATGGCATGAAATCAGTCGTCCTAGTAGAGATTGGCACAACCAGCCAAAGAGTCTAACACTTTTATAAAAAAAAAAGTCAATAATGAAAGGGCAAAACTACACAGTGATCTGTTAGAAAAAAGTAAAGACCAGAGGCAAGGTCAACCAATACCATAATAAAAGGGTTTCCTAAAAATAATTTTAGTAAGGCGACATGGTCCTTAGGAAATTAGATTTGGGTAAAAGGGATGCTAGGGTAAGAAATTTGGGAGCTAACTAGGAGGGCCCCTGCCTAGATGTCAATGTAATAGGAAATAAAGCCTACAAGTTAGCAACACTACATGGACAACAAATCTCAAGATTTTGAAATATAGATAATCTTTGTAATAACTATCAATGAAGTATTATTTTAGTTTATATTTTATGCAATAAGGGTTTGAACCTAAAAAAGCCACTAATTTCTTAATAGAAATGGTTCAACATCGATAAAAGCCATTAATTTCTTAAGTAAAGGGTTTGACCCCTTAAACAATCATTAATTTCTTAAGTAAAGGTTGGACCCCTAGGAAAACAATTAATTTCCTAATTTAAAAGGGTTTGGCCCTTAAAGAAGCCACTAAACAACCTAACTTAAAAGGTTCAATTGTGATATCTCCAACAAGTTTAGTTTTCATCAATCTAATAGGATCAATTTCCATCGATCCAATAAGATTAATTCTAAAAAAGGCCTTAAAACCATTCAATAGTTTATTTCAAAAGTTTAGCCTTATCACAAGTCATCTTTTAACTTATTTAATTTTTCTAAGACATTTCATTACTTAAGTTCTCTTAGTTGAACACTTTTTAACTAATCAAATCACCATTTAGAGTTATTATTCTATTAGTTGATTATTAGAGTAAGTGGTTAAATAAATATGAATGCACGAATAAAAAAATGAAACTATTTATTTATCATAACATTTTGTACAAGGCTTTTACAAAATAGAAGATTATTATTCTTAAGAAGTTGGAGGAAGGTTTCTCTTTGGTTTATACACCTTTAGGTCTATTAACAAGGTTAGGTTTTGGGATGCCCACACCTGACTTAAAGTCACCCCCACTTGGTTTCAAAGTTGTTGTAAGGGAGTTTACTCCAATATCAAGTGCAGAAGTGGCTAGGTCTTCTCTACAGGTGCTAGCTTCTGAAGTCAAGACTCCATCAATAGTAATTTTAATTGAGGCAGCTTGAGGCATTGAAGAACATTTGAAAGAGAGGTAACAATGTGAACCAAACTTGATTGTAGTGATATCTCAAAGTTAATGGTAAGTTATGGGGTATCAAAGGCAGACACCCTACCATTCTTATTCTTATACGTTGTAACCATAACTCGAAACAAACTCTTAAAGTTTATGGTCTTCAACTTCGATAGGTTGATTCATATGTTGTCTACCTCCAAAATCCTTCAAACGTTCTGATTATACTTCTTAAGCACTATGAAGCACAAGACAAACATCTTCTACTCCTTTTCCTTAGCCAATATGATGGCCTCATCTAGCTTCTTTTTAAGAATGTTTATTACTTTGTGTGCAGATAAATAATTGGTTGTTTTTATTATTTATCTCCTTACTTAGCATTACTAGTTGACAACTTTACTTTCTTATTTCCTCAATGAATAAATGCCAAATCTCCTCCAATTTAGCATGATGGAAGGCAGCCATCTCCTCCATTTTCTTTCTAGCATAATGCCCACAACATAATCAATATTAAAGTATGAAAAGAGAAAAAAAAAATAAAAGGAATAAAGTCTACCTACTAAAGATGATGCCTCATCTTCCATTCATTGCCTTTGGCTTTCCTTTAGCACTTGTTCGCCTTGAAGCATGTGCATTGTACCCATGCTTCTAAGTCCACCTAAAGGACATTTACTCACTCTTGCCTATCTGGTCCTAGATCAATAAGTCTAAGAACTTGTCACAGTTGATAAAGTTTTGGACCGTCTTGCAAGTGTTGGCCCCTATAGCCTCCAAGGCTTCAAGTCCCTTATTCTCTTCCTCATCTTCATCATCCTCTTTTATCCTCATAAGAGCCTGCCTTTTCTTACGACCTTTAACCTTTTGGGGATGCTTTTTAGCCTCTTTAGTGATAGTGGTAGTAAAGAGTGAAAGGGAGAGGGTTGCATTAAGATTAGGTTCCCCTTCATCCCCTTCATTCATCAGCTCATGGGGGTGAGGAGAAGCTCCTCGATGTCGTCTATATCCACTTGGACTGATTTAAGAAACATTATTTTTCTTGCATAGAAGAAGATTTAATACACATCAATAAGCTTATAATGCATAATAGATAAATAAACTAAATACCTTTCTTTTTCTTCTTCTTCTTCTTTAGGACCCTTAGTGATGCCTCAACTTCCTTTTTGGACTATCCCCCACCTTCTAGGTCATTTGTTAGATACTCAATACCAAATGTTCGATTTTGAACGAACCTTCTCACATACTTCTTAAAAGAAGATTAGACCTTAAAGGTGCAAAGATCTAGTATTTTGTTAGACTCATCCCCACTCAAGGAAAGCACAAGTATAGAAGGTTTGTCTATAAAGGCTCAGGAAATGAGGTTCAAGTTTGAGGGGTATTTGGTCAGGAAGAATTTATTTAGCAAACCTTCATAGTGGAAGGAAGGCCAAACACAATCTTTCCATTCAACTTGATAGCAAGGAAAAGGAATGCTATAAACAAGCGATGAGTTAGGTTGTAAAGATATTGGATGTGTTGGTTAGTGAGAATCAATCCCTTCACTTGGCAATTCTCAATAAGATTGCACAAGATCTGGATGGCATTTGGGGGAAGCTGAGTTAACGAAATAGAATAAATGGCTAGGTAGCTTAAAAGAATAGGGTAAAGGGGGAACCTAAGATCGGTTTCTAAGTACTCCTTATACATAATAGTGGTCCCTATGTCTAGCGACTTTAAGACCCTATAGTCTAAGCAACAAGAGACTATTTCATACTCCCCTAGGATCTCATAAGTGTCCTTAGTATACCATAGGTCTTCTTCCCTAATCACACTTTATATATGGCTTAGTTTTGTAACTGCTTGGGCAATCAATCCCTTTATGGTTCCCAAAGAAGGAAAGAAGAACAAGAAGAAATGTAGAAGGAGAAATTTAGGAAAGTCACGCTACATGGGACTTGGATTGCAAAAGTTATCTTAAATAACTCTGAGACTAGAAAATTACAGAAGAGCAAAGAAAAGGGAAAAGGCACTAGAAACTTTAGAGAATAGGAAAGGTAAAAATGAAGGTATGAGATGTTCTTTTATAATGTGAAAAATCATGAAAGAAATAACTATAGGTAGCCAAAGGGTTTGCCTTGAATCTCTAAAACTATGGTGGTAATAATTGGCGCAATTAATTTTCAAAAAAAAAAGAAAAATCAAGAGGGTCTCCAGTTAGGTGCAATTAAAAATTTAGAGCACCTAAGAGATGCATTCAATGATGGAATCATCTAGAATTATGCATTCGGCTAGAGGACAAAGTCAACATGATGATCCATCCCTGACATCAATGTCAAGATGAAAAATGTTCAATGGAGACTATTGATAGCTCTCGCATATTCGAACGATCTATGAATAGATACCTGCCCTATGAATAGATAGTTTCTTAGGCGAATCAAGAACAATAACGTTAAATAATCATACCGTTTGGATGGTCAACCTTATTAATGGTAGTCAACGAAATGGACAATAATGTTTGAAAGATATAAAGAGTATTTATTTTTTTAATCTTCAAAGATCATGTAGTTATAAAGACAATTAGTTTCTTCATATCTTAAAGTCAACTTGGATCCACCCAATGATTATTTATTATCAATTATAATAAAAGGTATGAATTATACTTTTACAATCTCTTACTATCTACTGTTGTTTTATAATCTCTCAAAAATAATTCTACATAAACATTGAAGTGGCTTTGAAATTGTCAGCTTCTCTTAGCTCAATATTGTGTTATTTTACATGATTGACAATCGAACTTGAGATCAAGGGTGATCAATTAAATAATGAGTTAGTATATGTACAAATGAATCTAAGAACTAATTGAAGCTTGAAATTTATAATCTCAAATACACTCATTGAAAATTTCCCAACTTATTAATATGTTCAAATATTCATATAGAGCTTATATTAAAGATTGGATTTTAATTCACTATTTAAGTATAATCTAAGTCCTACAATTATATTCTATATATCATTCAATAAATTTATAAAACATCAATGTACAACATAATTTTTTCAATCATTTGGTTGAAATTCTAATTTGATTTCCCTCCTATTCGTTGGAATTTTTGAAAAAAAAAAGGGTGTCAAAAATTTAATTCCTGACCTTCTTTAGTATCAAGTCAATCGTTTTGTTTGATTGAACCTTTAAGTTTTAATATGGAAAAGAAAAGTTAGCCATATGGTGAGTTAAAATTAATATGATTTATTAAATTAACTTTAATATGACATTTTGTTATAAATTACAGGCGATAAACTAAAAACGCAAAGAAACAGCTACTTTCAGTCATTTTTATCTTTATAGTATTTACTTTTCTCTAAAAAAAAAAATTATAATGTACTTTTAGAAAATTTGTAAATTAGGTGACACGTACTATGTAATTAATAGAAAATTCTTACAATTGCCATTTTTTGTTATTCGGATTCTCTGGGGACATCTCAAATAAGAAAAAGAAAAAGCAAGTACAATAATATATTTTACCCTAAAATAATATAGGCTTTTCTTAACCTATGGATATGACACCATGATTTTCCAAGTCCGAACTGGATTTTTCGGGAAATCGGACCTTCAAAATGTTCGAGTTAACACTCTAAATTCGAAGTAGACAACCTATCAACTCAGTTACTCAAATTGAGTCAATCCGAGTTTTTGAGTTTTTAAACTTTTTGAGTTTATTTTTTAAAGTTTTGAAATTATATTTTTAATTATCATCCATAAAACATATAATGATTACTTTTATTAAATTATATTTAATAAATTATCGTCGATAATATGTATAATGAATATATTTTATTATTAAAATAAATTTATTATAATTTCAATTTTTACTTAACTATCTTTTCATAGTAGAATTTTATGAATTTTGAAAAATAATAAATTGTTATAGAGAATTGAAAGAGATTTATTAAAAAATTATTATATTAATATTGATTTGATATTGTTTAATAATATAATATTTGAATGCAATAAAGTGATATTTATTATTTTTTAGATAGTTAAAGTATATTTCATGTCTTACAATTATTATATATAGACAAATTTTTTGATTTAAAAATCATTATTTGTAATATTTTATATTATTACTGTAAATTTTAAATGATTTATTTATCTAATAAAATCAGCATTATATATATATATATATATATATATATATATATAGAATATTAAGTTATTAATTAAATTACATTATAACTTAACTCTGCTTCAACATTTGACGCAGTAATTTTCTGTCTCGACTGGATCAAATACCAGTCTTGGATTGTCTGTCTACGAACCTCCTGGCCGAGATATTTTTTTCGTTAACTTGGACTTTTCCCCCTCTGCCGCTTTCCTTTTCTACTCTCTCAACCATTCTTAAATCTCATGATATTTTGTTGTCGTTGGGTTGTGTTTGCCATGCGCTTTAGTTTAAGTACCCAATAATTTACGAAGTGTTTGCCATGTGATCTTGCAAGATGCCCCGTTGCTTTCAGCAATTCTGTTTTCTGGGTAGCTCAAATTCCTAACTGTTATTCAATTCTCTACATGATTGGTATCCATGAAAGGGGGACAAAAATAGGGGGGAAAAAAAGGTTCGGTGAAAAAGACTTGCATAATTTTGTGAGTTGTATGAAAAAGACTTGCATAATTTTGGGCAAATACAAGGAACCACCTCACGAAGTTAGGGTGTGTGTGAGTTATATGAGATTGACGATAATGATATTAGAAATGGCAAGGGAAGGTTATCCCTATCCTCCGTCCTCCTCTTTTGATAGGAAAATTTTCTATTATCTTTGTCTTGATGGGATTCCTTGCCCTACAAGGATTCGTTGCAATTTTTTTTTATTTTTTGTTATTTTTAAGATATTTCTTAAAAATATAATGTATTAATTATAAAATAAAAATATTTTATGCTATAAAGTAATAAATATCTAACAAAATATATGATTATACAGATAAATATTTATATATACACCTACTAAATATAAAAATTTATAAAAGTATATTTAATTCTTTTTTATATCTTGACAAAATTCAATTTGAGAGTTTTGTTGGGATCAGCGAAACTAGATGCAATCCTTATCCTCATCCCATGAGGAGAAGAGGTAGAGATTTCCTAATTCATTGGGATGTATTCTCAAAGAAGGCAGAAAATTTTCATCCCATTGCAATCCCTAAATGATATGTCCGGTCCCTTGCTATTGAAACAAAAAGATAACGAACTTAGGGTTTGTGTTAGAGGTCCCATAAGTGCTTCCTGGTTATCATGGATTATGAATTCTTGTGCTCGAAATGCTTAAAATAACCTCTTTTATGTTGATTTTCATAGCATAAGCACAATTATTTTACTGATAAAAGATTAAATCTAATTACTATAATGTTAGAGCTTTTATGAATAGACAGATGTTGCCTAAACTTTTTCTTGATATGGGTCGCCTCACGTGCTACAATAGCTGTGATATTCTTCTTATGGCAAGCTTGATGGTGCACCGGTCCGACACAATATTGCAGTCTAAGAATAATTTGGCCAAGTTTGTAAATTACACTTTCAACTTCTGTGAATTGGTTGTTTGGCACCCTTGTCTTTAATTTGACCTACTGCCCCCACCCCCCATTTAAATATCCTATTAAACTATCAACATTTAATAATCCAAACCTACTTAAATTGTGTACTATCAACATTAGACTGAGAGAGAGAAAAATGTGTACTACATGAAATCGGATTTTCAAAAATCTTTTGCATGTTTCTAAAAGAAATCATTTTGAATTTGTTTTAAAAAAAATATGTAACACTTCACTGTTGGCTTGATTCGGTCTATTTTAAAGTCCCTCTATAAATTAATTTAATTTCTCTAAATCTTCTTTCTTCATCTGCATAATAACTTAGAGGATTGATCTAGCCATGATTATGACCAATAGAAGCGATGCAATAGCAAGGAACGGTGATTTCTTCATACTCGACACATGAAGTTGAAAGTACTGTTTGAGGCGTATATGAGGCATGGCGGGATTATGAGAGTAAGAAACATCAATAGTGATGTGAAAGAGAGATTAAGGAATAAATATTGTCGGAGATAATAGAGTTTAGGATTAAACATTGGTGTCTTATTGAATTGTAGCAATGATGATGGCGGTTGAGATTACACAATATTGAAAGTGATTGATGTTGTGTAAAAATAGGTGTTAGGAATTAGATGAGATACGGTAGATATGAGAAGAAGTGAAAGTTATGTTACACCTAAAAGGTAAAGAGGGGATGATGTGGAGGAATGGGATGCAAAAAGAGAAAAAGAAAAGATAATGAATTACTTCCTCCATTTCAAAAAGGTTATTCAATATTTCCTTTTTGATGTTCCAAAATATATGTCCATTTTTAATAATTATAATCAAATTTTCTAATTTACCCTCATTAATTATTAATCTAGTAAAATACATTCATTTTCTCATTAAACATAATTAAGGGTATAAATGAAACATATATTATAAATTGTAAGTTGATAAATTATTAAATGTAATTTTTTAAACAATGTGAAAAATGGTAGGCGATAACTTTTTTGAAATAGAGGGAATAATTTTTAATGTGTTTTATGCATTTTTTTTATTTGTGTGAATCTTTCCAACTATTTGACTAAATAAATTAAAGGCTCAATAAATTAAAAACTAAAATAAAAGATAAAATGTCAAATAGATCAAAATTAAAAGGATCCAAATGACCAATCCAACAAAGTTCAATGGACAATTGTGCATTGAGTCCGGACAATTTTATGGAAATTTTACTCAATCATATCTCGATTTCTTCCTTAAAAGCCACATCAAAGAAAAAAAATATAATTATTCACCATTCATTGTCATTTTTACTGTAAAAAATTAAGTATTTTATTATAAAACTCATAATTAACTAAAATTCAAAATATTTTAATTAGTAATAAAATTTGAAATGATTCCAGAAAAATTAAAAAATGATTTATTTTTTAAAAAAATTCAATTGATTTTAAATCTGACAAATTATTTTAGAATACACATGACAATAATACAATAGTAATTTTAATAAATGATATAAATCTCTTAATTCAAATTTAATCATGGGTTCAACCAATACAAATTTGATTGATTATAAGTATAACTAACCATTTCAAATAGATTAAAAAAAAAAGAAAATATTTGAATTTTTTTTTTTATCATTAAACCTTTCAAAAAAGTCATTTCTTTTCAATCAATTTTTTAAAAAATTACAAAATGAAAAAAAAATAATTCAATGAAATCATATAAAAAATTAACATAGTTTCAAAGTAACAATCTACTATTAAAACATTATGTTAAACTTTTCTTCATATACTCTATCAGAATATTTCAACAATTCGTTCTTTTTTAGGTTAACCATTTTATCAAACTCTAAGTCAAATTATGGCAGTGTCATTAATTTCAATGTATTATTTAGTAGTTTAAGTAGATTTCGCCATGCTTCATATAAAAAATCTTAATTACTTAAAAATTTCAAATTTTAACAAATTTTTCAAATTAATCTCAAATTTATTTTTTAACCAAAAGATATTCAAACATATGTTAATCTTGCAAACTTATCTTATAATGTAATTTCTATTACCAGAAATGAGATATTACTGACACGGCATAATTGTAATATTATATCATTATTTTAAAAATCTTACTATTTTTAATTAATTTTAAAAATTAGATATTTAAAAGGCTCATTAATAAAAAAATCAATTCTTTTATTTTGACTATATCATCCAAAATTTATGAAATAGACAGTTTTGTCTTATTTTGGCCAAAGTCGTTTTAATAGAATCTCAAGTGAGTTTCATATGTTGAGATGAACACCACAAGAGAAAAAAGATTGCATAAAATTAAAAAAATTAAAAAATATTATTTTCAATTTTTAGTTTTGAAAAATAATTGAATTTATAAGAACATTAAAAAAATAATAAAATTATGCTACATCAGCCGTTTTTAATTTATGTGACATCCATCTCAATATATATGAAGCCCACTTAGGAGTTCAATTATGATAATTGTTATTACTGATACAGATTTAACTAAAATTAGCTAAGATTTCCTATGTTATAAGCATTTAGTGATATTGTAAAAAATTTAAAAAAAAATTATCGAGAGGTTTATATAAAGTTACTTTTTAAATTTTCACTTTTTCCTTTTTATCTCTTTATTTTCTTTTATTTCTCACAAGTCGAACTAAATTTACATTAATTATCACCATCAGGATATGATCATTAAACTATAACAAAATTCTATTATGGTTATTAATGATTGATTTTATTCAATTAGATCACTTAAATATAATTACTATTTTAATTAACATAATCTGATCAAATTAAGGATATTAGTTTAATAGATTTATCTGTATTAAATTATGTCTATTTTCTATTAGTATATGTACTGAAGCCAAGTAGTTAGATAAAGAATATACTAGATATTAATTATGTTATATCAGTTAATAATCTATAAGGAAAGTTTGTTATATTTAACTAGTCATCCCTCACTTTTTAATATTATATTAAGTCATTTTTCACGTCCACTCTATTACATCGAAAAGTCATTCCTATGTTAAAAAAACATTTTTTCTATTAGTCAGAAAGAATTTGGTCAAAAGTGAGTTATTTTTTTATTGAGTTAATTACTCTTAATCTTGACATTTACTGTATTTAATTAAACCATCTTTCACTTTTTAATATTATATTAAGTCATCTCTCACGTTTGCTCAATTACATTGAAAAGTCATTCCAACGTTAAAAAGACATTTTTTTCTATTAGTTAGAGAGAATTTGGTCAAAAGTCAATTTTTTTTTCATTTTATTGAGTTAATTACTCTTAATCTTGACATTTTTTGTATTTAACTAAATCATCTCTCACTTTTTAATATTATATTAAGTCATCCCTCATATTTTTCCATTACACTAAAAAGTTCTTCTAGAATTCAGATGAATTTAACAGAAAAAAAGGCCTTCAACACTGAAAATACTTTTTAGTGTGATAGAGCAAATATGAGAAATGATTTAATATAATATTAAAAAATGAGGTACAATTTAGTTAAATATGACAAACATCAAGGGTTGAGAGTAATTAACCCTAATCTATAAGTTCTTAATCTTTTAGTTTTCCATAACCTTATAGAATCAAGTTGCATAATATATATCATAATATAGTAATGATATAAGATGAGGTTCATCGAATTCATTTCTAGGTGATTAGTAGAAAATAAGTTCATTGAGAATTCCATATGGAGTATTATCTATATGTATCTGAAAATCTATAGGAGTTATATAAATGATCCTTATGACTTGAGATCCCTATAATATCTTGTCATGGGATTGTTATACTTTGATTTATGACTTTGTTTGTCCTTAAGGACCACTTGTAAGGCATATTTTGGGTGTAACATAAACTTGATGAAGAAAATGAGCGATCAAGATAAGATTTTTTAACTTACGATATATTGAAGACATCTTACCTATTAATTAATATTGACTAGGAGTCCTTATAAGTATTATGGATGAATAGAAGAATGTCTTTATGAGTGATTTAATTCATAGTAGCACTTGAACTAGTAGAATCTTGCTTATGACTCTTAACCTTTTATAGACCATCGGGGGGTCGAGAGGATAAGGGTCGTACATTGGTATAAGTCCCCATTTTATGGCATGCTGTGAGCACCTTGATTTTGTAATTGTGCTCTAACTAGTGGAATCTTGCTTGTGGCTCCTACCTTGATTGATTAATAAGGAATCAAGATGATGAGGGGTCATACATTAGTACAACCCCAAGTAATGGCATGTGTGTTAGATCATTGTGGAATCCTTAGTAAGGCCTCTAGCAAGATATAAGCCCTTTTCCCAATGTTTGATTGATTAGCAAGGGGGTTAAGATGGGATAATATATGAGTATCATCGCTAATCAACATGGAATATCCATTTGACTTTGATAAGGACAAGAACATGGGTAAGGACAAATTATGAGCCTATTTAACTCATTATGAAGGGCCAATCCCTTTTCACCCCATCAAAGATCAAGTTTGAGAAGTAGGTATGACGTGGGGAAGGAGGTTAAGCACCCTTAAACTGCCTAAATTTAAGGATTCGACCTTCAAGCATATTTAGTTCATAATTACTATTTTAGCCTTGTTATTGATTAATTCGGTTATCGATCCAAAAAACATTCATCCAATGCATCATATCAACCATATCAATTTCAAGGCATTACATACATGCACCATAGAGATAGGGGTACAATCATGTCTTAAGTGGGTGGTCAAGCATAGTTAACAAAAATAAACAAACAAGATCAAATAAAATATGTGTATCATCCTACAAAAGTGAAAACAAACAAGTTAGTACCTCACCCTGAAAAACAAAATACAATAAAAACAAAAATAACCTAAGGGGTAGAATGTATCTATGATAATTATTATACTAAATCCATCTCTAAGTCAAGGATCCTAACATGCTTCTATATCTAAAATCAAAAAACATATAAAGATGAAAAATGAGGCATGATCACATAATATTAAAAAGACATGCAAATGCACTTGGAGGATGGTGAAAGCCTTAAGCAAGGGCTTAAAAACACCAATTTAGGGTCTTTGGATCTTTGAATCCTCTTCCATGATGCTTCAAAAGAGCTTGAACATCCTAAAAGTATCATTGGTTATGGATAAAAACAAGTTACCAATAGGCAGGATGGTAAACACTACTATGCCAAGGAATAGTTTATGATGCATTAAACACGAAAAATAAAAGAGATAAGGGTCAAGAAGCTATAAACACTCCCCATCTCCATGGTTCAAACCACTTCATAAAGAAGAATGGCAGGTGATCAAGCCAAAGAGCTAGTCACCTCCTCTTAGTGGCAACACTAAGACTTATAAAAAGAACATGTAAAAAAAAACATGTAATAGAGTCATAAGTTTTGTGGAAAAGTAAACTTCCTATCCTAATCATATCTCTAATAATGTACATATGAACATATACAAAGAAATAATGAATAAGAACATAAAAAAGATAAGCTTAAGTTTATAAACGTAAATGTAAATCCTCCATTTTTTATCCTGGCTCTACCAAATGAAAGATTAAAGAACCTAAGAGTAAAAACCTAGCCTTATTTATTAGTTAAAGCTCAAACCCATTGAAACCCTAAAAATGAGAAGAAAATGGACGAGGAAGAAAGAACAAAAATCTACTGCTCCTCAATTAAAGTGGGTTGTACATACCATAAAGGGTCTATACAGCCCACTCAATGGTCTCCACAAACCATAAATATGTGTGTACAGACTAGTAAGATTGAATTTTACAAAATAAAAAGAATAACAATAGGGGAAGAATAAAAGGGAGTTAAGGGGCCTTAGATGATTCTTTTACTATGTCTTGCCCTTAGAGGCAATGAGATGTTAAATAATCCTCTAAAAGTGCAAATGAATAATGCAAATTAAGGGTTTAAGCTTGGTTACTACCTTAGATCTTGGAATGGATGGTTTAAATGTTAAATTTTTTGTATTAAGGTGAATTATGTAGCAATTTTGGCAAAGTAAGAATAGGTCCAAAAGCCTCCTCCCTTCCTCTCTCAAATAAAAGGGTATTTATAAAGAGGGAGTGAGTGCATCTATGCCAAAATGACTTAGGTTGCACCCAATACTTAATTTTGAGTAAATAGGATCAAAGAAAGTTTGAAAATTAGAGTTTTTAAGTTATCTATAGAGCTAACAAATTGGCTATACAAACTTAAACTTGGTTATACAACCATATGGTTGTCAATAGTCAATTATTTCAGAATCTTCCTTATGTTAGAGTTGGAAACTTTGTTGTATAACCAAGTGAGTTGGTTGTACAACCAAGTGTGTGGGTTGTACAACCATTTAAAGGTTGTTATGTAGATTTTAAGTTAGGGATGTTTCGTTTATGGGCTTAGTTTGGGCTTGATCTAAGGTTCCTTCTAACCCTTATTCCTTACTTTTACGAATTTCCTTTCACCTCTAGCGATTGATTCCATTAGTTCTCATCATTGGGTTTATATCCTAAGGCCTAAAATCTAATGCTTACACTGGTATTTAGGATCATTAAGGGATTCTTGAAAGACTTCATAGTAGGTTGAAACTAATAGGGGGCTAATATGGGATAATATTTGGTACCACCCTTAAACTTGATTGGAGTTGTCATCCAAATTTCATTGAGATAAAATTCTAAGCAAAAAAGATTCTAAATTTAATAGGTCATTTAGAAGGCATGTGAGCACCGAATTTTAGGCCCTAAGATGTAAGCTCGATGATGAAAATCATTGAAATTATTCTTTAAAATGCATGAAAAATTACAAAAGGAAGAAGAACAAAGCCTTAGCAAACCTTAGAACAAACCCCAAAGACCAAGTCCAAATCCCAAAGGATAAGCTCAAACCCATACGACCATAAGCCTAAGGTTGCTACCTTTATTTAGAAGTTGTATAACCCACTAATCAGGGTTGTATACCCAACCATATGGTTGTACAACTATGACTAAAACCCTAACCCTAAGAAGGTCTAAAACTGGTATGATCATCTCGTGGTTTTGCGGCTACGCTCGAATGAGCAAAATCTTACTTATGACTCTATCATTTTACCAATCAATAGGGATCAAGAGGATAAGGGTCATTATGTTGGTAATAACCCTAAGATATGGTGGACCTTTGAATCAACAGGGGATCCTTTTAGGCCTTACATGACTTCAAAGCCTTAAATCCAAAATGGCGGTCATCGGGGGACTAAAGGTGGGATAATGCGTTTGTACCATCCCTAGGATATATGGAGTCACCACTCGACTTTGGTTAGGACTAGAATCTGGGGAAGGCAAAATCTGAACCTATTTTAAGTCAATTAGAAGACACATTTTATCTTTACCCCATTAGAGATTGGGTTCGAAAATTAGGTATGACTTGGGAAAGAGGTTAGGCATCCCCAAACATCCTAGATATTGGGATTTAACCTTCAAGCATCTTTGGTTCACTTTTAATATTTTAACCGAATTATCAATTAATCTAATTAACACCCCTAAACATAAATCTAAGCACAATTCATTTTGACAAATTAAATCATCAACTTAAAAGGTAAGGGGGTTATACCTCATGGAAAATAGGGTAGGCATGCATTATCATCCATTCACCCAAGCATAATTATTTCAAAGGGGGATGAGGTCATGTATCATGGCAAAGAAGATAGTCATGCATTGTCATCGATTTATCCATGACCACGTAGTGTGACCATTGAGACCAACTTGTGGTCTTACTTAAACATTACACCATTTCTCCCATGCAATAGGTGCTTAGATATGCATATAAGTCTATAATATCAATCCTCATATAATAATCCAATTAGCATACAAAATCAGAGCATGTGAATCATAAGCATCAAAAGAAGGGAAATATACAATACAAGGCATTTGGAGGATGTTTAATGGCCTAAGGTAAAAACTAATCATAAGAAGGATCATAGGATTGATGAATCCTTACCTTATGTAGTTCTAAAAGAGCATGGTATCCATATGTACCACTAACCATGTAAGGTTAGCATAAAACACAAGAATAGGAGAGATTGAGCGCTAAAACACTATTCATATTTTTTTAACACAAACCTAATTATAAAAGGGACTATTAAAGTCATTGGAACCCTAAGCTCCTCATTTGGTCATTATCAAAAGAAGATCAAAATAGAACCTTAACATCACACTAAATCAGAAATAAAGGGACTTGAAGCATTACATGAAAAGAGATTGCAACACTACTTTAAAACCATACCAAGTTTCCATTTTGAGGTTAATGAGGATCCAAGGATGTTATTTCTCTTCTAATTCTATTGTTGGAACATTGGAGCACCTTGAAAAGGGCTTTGGAAGAAAGGAAACCCAAATGGAGAAGAAAATAAAACTTTGTAAAAAAAAATTACATACTAATGAAGTTGGGATGTGTAGCCCAAATGAGGGGCTGTATAGCCTATAATCAAGGTTGTACAACCCTTATTTTTTAGGTTTTAAAAATAGGAAAGAAAAAAAATAGAAGGAGGAGGGAGTGAGGGGGGTATTCCTTGATGCCTTTCCATATTTTTGTGCCTTTAAAGGCTTATAAATTTAATATTTTCCTCTAAAATCCTTAGGAAAATACACAAAATTAAAGAGATTAGGTCTAATTCTACCTTGGAATGAGTTAAAGTGAGTTAGGGTTTAGTGTTTTGTGTTTGATAATTAATTTTAATAGAGTAACCTTAGAGTTTTCCAAGCCTCCCTTCCCTCTTTAAACAAGGGGATATTTATAGGTGTTAGATGAGTGCACAAGTTTAGAAATGGTTTTGGGTGCACCATGGACATGTCCAATCATAGAGAGGGAGATGAATCTCTTGAAATTAAGATTTGCATCTAAGTTGTACATCCCTTTATCAAGGTTATGCAATGTTGGGGTTTAAGGGGGGACTAGTTTTAAAAGTTTATGAGACTTAGGGTTTTAGGATGGGTTTTATAGCCCTGGTTTATGAGCTGTACAACCCTACTTGATGGGTTGTACAACCCATTAACGTTTTTGAGATTGGCCTTAGATTTTCTCTAAGGTATCCTTAAAGCCTTTCATCTTTTTCTTTAATAGTTTTCCTTATTCTAGGGAATAGATTTAGTGATTTTCATCATTGGGATTTGCATCTAAAGGTCCAAAATTTGATACTTACATTTTACCCCTTCCTTTATGGGGCTTGAAAAATAACATTTTAGAAATGACTATTTGAACAAGTGTCAACAAAGCAAAGTAAAAAGTGTAAACATTAGTAAGGATAACCAATGATACAAGTCTTTAGTAGCTCCTCAGTAGGTACTAAAGTGATTTTGGGAGCTTTCTAGCAAGTCCAAAGTATTTTAAAGGCTCTTTAACAACTCTCTAAGATGTACTAAAGTGGTTATGATAGCTCTCTAGCATGTACTAGGTGTTTTAATGGCTTTTCAATAGCTATCTAGCAAGTACTGAAGTGGTTATGGTAGCTCTCTAGCTAGTACCAAGTGTTTCGACAACTCTTCAACTACCCTTTAGCAAGTACTTAAGTGGTTTTTGTAGCTCTTTAGTAGGTACCATGTGTTTTAATAGCTCTTTAATAGCACTCTAGCAAGTATTAAAGTAGTTTTAACACCTCTCTAGTAGGTACCATTAGTTTTGATAGCTCTTCAGAAACTCTCTAGCAGGCACTGAAGCGGTTTTGATAGCTCTATAGCAGGTACCAGATGTTTTGGTATTATATAATTGGCCTCTTACAGTTACTGATGCTCTGACACTTCTTTATGGATGCTTCAATCTTTCTAATTAATGATTTTGTCTTAAAATGCTCCCCAGGTGGTTCTTGTGTCATTTGGGTTCTTCTAGCATTTGTAAGACTAGGTATGTACCCATAGAACCCTTCTAGCTGTCTTGGAGGTCTATTCTTTTCTCAAGGTGATGGGCCTTGGCCCATATATTGTAGAAAGTGCTTTATAAATCTTGGTGCTTTTGAGATGAGGATATTTTCTTTAAAGATATTTATAAGGTTCACGTTTGCCATCAAAAGTGATTTGACTCATACAAGATGGTTTGAAGCATCCTTCAGATGCTTTGGAAGCATTAAGGGTACTTTGGTTATTTAGATATTCTAGGGTTAATTGGAAAGCAAGGGTATTTTGGTGATTTTAGCTTAATTAGGCTTAAAGGAAGGCTAGAGGTATTTTGGTAATTTTGGCTTAATTGGGCTCGAAGCAAGGCTAGGGGTATTTTGGTAATTTAGGCTTACTTGAGCTTGAAGGAAGGCTAGGAGTATTTTGGTAATTTTGGCTTAATTAGGCTCACAGGATAAAAGAAAAAGTGGGCTTACAAGGCCCATTTTGGCCTGGGATGGATCAAGGTAGTTGTACAACCCATATCAGGGCTATACAAACTTAGTCCATTATATAAACCCCTTTGAAAGTGACCTTTCTCATTTTCATGGTTCCTCTTCTGATTCTTACTTCTCTCTCTCTCTCTCTCTCTCTCTCTCTCTCTCTCTCATGGACTTAGACTTAGCTTTTAGGTTCTTTTGGTATTTTAGGCAATCATCATTGTCGAATACAACGATAATGAGATGTTCGACATCTATGAGGAGTTTCTCGATAAGAAAATCCTGACCCTAAATCCTTAGAGCAATTACGATCCTAGTGGGGATTTGCGCAGGTGAGCCCACTGAAAGGCACGATCACAAAGATGATGTTACATGGTTTTCCTTCAGTTGGTGACACATTAATGGTCTACAACTTGTATCACCACCTTGCAGGAGTTGCGTCGAGAGCAGTAGGCATATTCCTCTTTTTTTCCTTAATTTATTTTATTTTTTGTCCATCTTACCACAATAGATTTTAGGTGCTACCTTAGAATTTCTTTCTGCTTGCAAAAATTATGTTAGCTTATAAAATATTTAGGAATAATTTCTAAGACACTCGACATTTATTTTCAGTGAAATTTATTTTGTCTATTAATCTTGTCAGTTGCTTCGACTTACATTCTTTTAAAACCTTGTTTTGTGATATGCACAATTAAAATTAATTAATAGAATAAATTATGAAAATTAGGATACATACTTGGGATTACAAATAATTTATTCATTTATTCTATCAACTTGTCTGTCGTTCGACGCTTTCTTTACAGGTGTTCAACTTTTTTTTTAAGGAAACTATTTTCAGTATTCCCTCAAAACTTCTAATTAACCCCAACAACCGAGACTTTTTATTTCTTTGCCTTCAAATTCAAACCTTTTTTATTTTTTCATTCTTTGACCTAGTTGACTATGTAGAAACTAATAGATATTTTCCATTATTCATTCGCTTTTGGTCTTTTTCATTTCTTATAGGGGATTGTCAGAGGCAAGACTACGAGTCCTGTTGGAGAGTGGGGCAGGACCTTGCAACCTCAAGTTATAGCCCATCTGGAGGGCATAGGTGTTTGGACTTTCTTACAAATGCTATTAGATGATACATTGAAGGTCAACCCAGTGATGTTGCATTCACTGCTGGAGGGTAGATGGACATAACCCCTACCTTTTATCTTCGTCTTATCAATGAGGTGATGATTATACTAGTAGACTTTACTTTTATGATCATAGTACTGCTTGCGAGTGTTCCCTTGCCCATGGATTTGAGGATGTATGAGACAGAACTTCAAAAGGACTACCTGTTAAGGGTCCTAGGTTGCATTCCCTTGCTCAAGGGGAACAGGATTGTAGTGAGATCTAGCACACGGATTGGTGCACCTCAGGTCACTGACAACAAATCTGGAAAGGTAGTTAATTAGCATACATATTGTTTCCTACTATATGTGCTATTAGGAATTTTATTCTTGAGTGCCTCTGATGTGGTCGAGCTTTGCTTAGTACCAATATTGGAGGATTTGGGTCTGCTGCACCGCTTTGATTACGGGTCTACTGCACCATTTTGACTAAGTGTCTGCAACAATAGCATACCTCTATAGATACCTCGATCGGTGTTCTCGAGGCATGAGGTATATGTGTGGTGTTTGGAGGGTTCTCATTGTATGTATCTTTCCCTTTCCTCTTTTATGTTTGAGTTCCATTTGATTATTTTGAGGCTTATGTTAGCTTTGCTAAAAACATGGAGCGTCGAGCTAGGACTGTTGGAGAGGTTAGACCTTGAGGATGAGGTAAATGGTGGCTATCCTTATTTCTTATGATAGAGCATTATGTCTTACACAGAGTCTTCTGCAGTTGCCAGGCACGCTGGTCTGAACATGATCACTCTGGACTAAGTACTTCTCCTTACACATATAAAATTTATATGAGTTATGATTATTGGTCTTTTATTATTTGGTTTTATACTCATAGTGGTTTCCCATTTTTACTATAGTTATGTCTCGACTAGAGGGGTCCCTTGGAGAAGTGGCCTCTAGAGGTGGCAAAGGCAGATGCCATCTCTTATAGCTATCGTCTAATGATGGGGCCTTTCATCCAGAAGTGGTACCTTAGAGAGTACATCTTCCGCTAATATGAGAGCTTAGATAAGTGATAGCTGAGGGATCTTGAGGGCGCAGATCTTGTTGCAACACTTTATTACATGCTAGGGGAGTAGCTATCTTCTGCTAGTACTCCCTATAGGTCTTGGATGGATGGAGTGCTTATAAGGTGTCTCTCTTTATTAGAGTGGCTATCTAACATTCCCTCGATACACATTAGGCAAAGGGATTGTTTTATAGCATAAGAGTCAAGGAACTACTACACAAGTTTCTCAGAGGTCTACCACTCCTACTTCTGTGTCTAGTGCTATTACAGTCCAGGGTTGTAAATGAGGCTATGGATAAACAATAGGAGGCATGAAGCTCATAGTGGTAGGTGACCTGGCCTCTATGCTAGATAATCTTATGGAGTCATGCATGGTTTCATTGACTGGGTTGATGATGTCATTACGGATCACCTAATCTGCTTATACATTTGAGCTAACTGAGACTATCCATGTAAGTATTTTCTTCATTGTTTCGTTATATGATAACTGTGATGTGAGCTTTATAGCTAAAGTGTTTCCTTTTCTTCTTTTATAGATCCCTCATGTCTAGGTTAAGGCTATGGTCGATCTAATCACTGCTCTGAAGAGGGATTGACATAGTGGATGCACTCCATGCAGGTTACTATAAAAGCAATGCATGTATGCGTGTTTATGACTTATGTTTTATATGTTTAGTCTCTTATTTATCATAACTCTCGTGTTTCTTATAGGAGATGATCCAATGTCTAAACCATTAGATCAAAGAAAAAGATCAACATCTAGCATAAGCGAAGGTGGAGATTAAGACCTTAGCCCAGGTGATTACGGAGCATGGGTATGTAGCGACAAATGATGAGGTGAAGGATTCCCATGCGATCCCTTCCAAGAGAATAACCAGTTTAGTTATGGAGACTCCCACCCCTTATTAACTTATAGGATACTTTTTCTTCTTTTTCATTCTAGTATATTATGTTTGATAGATGTTCGCATAGTTGTACAATTTATTGATTGATTTGAAAGCCCTTCCTCTTTGGATGCTCGCTTAGGACCTTCTAGGGCGAACTGAGGCAACACTGCATTTAATTTTGGTCAAACTCTAGTATTTTGTCTTCTAAATACAAATTCATGATTTTGGCTCCTGAATGTGTGTTTCTAAGTGTGCATTATCATTTTTTCATATACATGCTTTTCAAAATATGTACAAATGTCAAGTTTAACCCTAAAGTACAAAAAAGGTTATACCCCATTCATCTCAGGTACTGAGAGCTGTATAACCCAAGCTTAGGTTTGTATAACCCAGGTGGAAGGTTGTAAAGACCTGATCAGGGACTATACAACCTTAGTCAGAGGCTTTCTTTTATAAATACCCATTTTCACATCTACCCTACAAGCCTCCACTTTCGACCTCTAAACCATTATAAAAACATTTTTATGGTCCCTTTCACCCCAAAGCTTGTCTAATTTATCATGGGTAGCTCTTATAGTTATTCATTACTTGTATTCTGTCTACCTCGCCACCCACTTTTTACAAGCAGCTTATGACTTATGGGATTTCACCACTCACACTTTTCACTTCGAGGATGCAAAGATTTATCCCTTACTAGAGGTGTTTGGCGCCATTCTTGCCTTTCGCGTCACAGTTGTACATCGAATCACACTGCCTCATTTAGATTACTTTTACGTATGAAAGATGGTTGAGCTATTCGACATATAGTACGAGGAGGTGCCTAGGTACACATTGGGCTAGGAGGAAATCCTCATGGCCCCTTTCATCACTCGTTTCCCTTTTAGAGGCCATGTTCAGATAGCTCATGCTTATATTACAATAGCTATTTTGATGGGTAAGTATGTGCTACAAAAGGAGGATGAAGAGATTGATCTGTAAATTTTACCATTCTTAAAGTGGGTTGAGTCGGGAAAGACCCCCATACCGATTATCTTGGGTGAGACCATGGTGAGACTTGATGGAATGGCCCTAAATGTTAGTGATTCTTTTACAGGGAGCCCAACGTTACTTCAGGCAATAGTTCCTCTTGCAGTAACTTCTCCTGTATGTTCTTTTCTCTTTTTTTCCTTTTTTCTTTCTTCTTTTTTTCCTTTTATTGTCCTAACTTTTACTTGGATCGCCCTTATGAGTTTTCAATCCAATGGTTCCCTCACTTTTGCTTAGGTTGTCCTTTTTGGTTCTCAACCTAATGAACATATATTTTTATTTATCTTTCTCTTTTTTTCCCTTTTTCTTCTTTTTTTCTTTTTTAGATATGGATGCAAGAGAGATTGAGACTATTGGTTGCCCCTACCATGAATGCAAGGCTCTACTACCCACAACATCATTCGATTCACTGACTGTCAAAATCAGCTACCACTAGAGTCGAAGGGGTAGAGTGGATGTCTCACATTACTACCATCGACATCTATTAGAACTACCCGTGGTAGAATTTATCGAGCATTACCTTGAAGACTTATGGGGATTGCATCATTCTTCCTGCCCTGGCTTCAAGCACATTTTATGTTCTAACCCACATGCATTGCCAGTTCAATGTTGCTTAGTTTGAGGTATAGTTCATCCCTTCATTTGTAGAGGGTCCTTTATCTCAGGCTTTTTGGATAGACTTGAGCCTATGTGGACCAGTCGCCAAATTTATGACTTTTACATTAGTCGCGACTCTCAACTTGACAACAACACAGATTACATGGCATAGTTACATGACCTTTAAAACTACAGGCATCAGATCGACAAATAGTAGACTAGGACCTTTCACAAAAAGGTTGTTTTATATTTACTTCTAGGTCAAAAACATGTATGACTAATTCACTTTAATTATTTAAATGTATTTCCATATGATATTACGCTTAATGAAAATCATTTTCATTTGCTTAATGTGAATCATTTACATTTTTGCATACTTAGACATTACTTAAATGCATGACTTCTACTTTTAACGTTGACACATTAGACCACCCCATTGTCTTACCCAACATCTTTGCTTCGCTAGTCTTTTGCTCATCCATCCTTGTCTTCTTTGTCATGTAGTTGTTCAAAAGAAACCTCTTCTTGATCATCCTCATAGCTTTGTCCAACTTTTTATTAATTAAAGAGAGAGAGATGGCATAGGACTTAGGCTTTGGTTTAGGCTTGGGAGATGGTATTGGTTGGGCACCCTCCTCTATCACAAAGCTCTTCCTCTTTGAGGCATGAATAGTTTCCAGCTTTTTAGCTCGAAACGATCCCAAGGTATAAGTGTAAGTGTTTGGAAGTATAGCCTAGGCATTGATGAGGTAGCGTAAATCAAGGAAATTATGGAATGGTAAATATTTCATTAAGAGGAATTTTTCATTTTCCTCATTAAAGGCTCTCATATACCTATAGATGGCTATGACATGAAAGGGTAAAAGAAATTGGCTTTTAGGCTTCGTACTTATGTGAATAAATTGATCCATAAGGTATCGGTCAGTTTGGATGGGCTTCTTTTTTGTTAAATAAAATAGAAATGTTAGGTCTTTTTGGGAGACTTTTTCGGTCCCATCACCTCTAGCATTTACAAAAAAAGTTATAATGTGGTGAAAAAGCCAATTTGGTAAGGTGTAAATTTATTTGCCTAGAGATGTTTTTGGATCATGTTTTGTTTTGATTGATATCTCAAACCAAAATTCAGAATTTATGACATCAAGTATAGAGACGATGAAAGGAATATCATCTCCCACTTGAAGGTTGAAAAGATTAGAGAGCTGTTCAAAGGTAATAAAATAAGGGTCTCCAAAAGCCTAAAAATTAACATAAACAAACCTTTTTTTGATTCAGCTCTCCTACTCAAGGTGACCATACACATGAACTCCTTTACTATTTCTTCATATTCGAGTTCATCTCGAAAGATAAACCCATTCTAGCCAAGTTTGATAAGAAGGAATAAATTTCATCCTTGATTACAAGGGACTCAAGGAAAGAAGCACAGGGAATTTTATTAGGTTAGATTATTTTGTTGTAGTGGGCTTTATAATAGTCTTTCTCCTTTTTAGTTATTCCCTTTATTAAGTGAAAGGTAAAAGGGTTAGAAGGTTGGGTAATGCCCTTTCCTTTCTTTGCTCTTGAAAGATTCTTTGATACGATTGAGGGAAGTTAAGGAAGTCTTTAAGGATTTGTGAGAAAATAAGAGTTATAGATGAAGAGGGAAGTTAAAAGTAGAATGACAAGGTGTTATGATGGTTTAAATAGGCAAAAACTTGATGGAAAATGGTAATAAATGGTAAAAATACATTAAATGAGGGGTTGACATTGATTGATAGTCAAATCAATCAATGTTTGATGATTACTCAAATTTGCGATCACGAACCTCAAGTCGCAACCACTAATTACAAAAATTATGATTAAAGGTTAAGAATTCCTCAAAAAATGAAGGAGTCAATAGTCAAAGAATTTGAATTTTGAAAGAATTCACAATGGTGATCAAGAATAGCGACTGCAAATTATCAACTTGACTGAAAATTGATGAGTGCCTATAAATAGCAACCTGAATTTGATCATAGCGATGATAAATTACAAGACAAAAATAAATACAAGGAAAAAATATGAGTTGTCCTTTCTAGTTGTGATCCACTCAATGTAATGATGACTAATTTAAGAAAATTGGCATAAAATAGCTCAATTGCTTAAAGAGCTAACACATCTAATATAAACAACATCCACAAATATCAAACACACAATTCAATCATTCAAAGTGACATACACAATAAGAAATAAGAAGTGATATCTAATTTTCACCCTAAGGAGCTTCCATCAATCATCCCTAACTCCCTCTTAATGAAGTTCATCCTCTCTTCATTAAGGGATTTAGTGAAAATGTCCACAAGTTGATGATTGGTGTCAATAAACTCCAACACCACATTACTATTTTGAACATTATCTATAAGAAAGTGATGCCTAATATCAATGTGTTCGCCTCGGAGTATTAGATGAGATTCTTTGAAAGATTTATTGTATTTGTGTTGTCATATTTGATAGGAATATAATCAACATCTTTGCCATAATCCTTGAGTTATTACCTCATCCAAAAAACTTGGGTGTAAAAATAACCCACTGCCATATATTCTGCTTTAGTGGTGGATAGGGCAACTAAAACTTGTTTCTTATTAAACCAAGAAACTAAGCATTATCCTATAAATTGGAAAGTTTAAGAAGTGCTCTTTCTATCTAATAAACTACTAGTATAATCTGCATCTGAATACCAGAAAAGACTAAAAAATGAGTTCCTAGGATACCATAAACATAAGTGCAATGTGTCATGTAAATATTTAAGAATCCTTTTAACTGTATTCAAATGAGATTCCTTAAGGCATGATTGAAACCTAACAAACATGCATTCACTAAACATGATGTCAGGTCTAAAAGCAATGCGATAGAGGAGAGAACCAATCATTCCTCATGATGTCAGGTCTAGAAGTAGTGAGATAGAGGAAGAACCAATCATTCCTATATACCTCTTCTCATCAATTGGCTTACTCGATTCATCTTTGTCTTACTCGATTCATCTTTGTCTTGCTTGATGTTAGCACTAATTAGTGTCTTAACTACTTTGCATCTCTCCATGCCAAATCTATTGAGTATATCTTTTATGTACTTGGCTTGGTTGATGAAGATGCCCTCTTTAGTTTGCTTGATTTTGTAGATGAAGGAAGAACTTAAGCTCTCCCATCATGCTCATCTCAAATTCCATAGTCGCACACTTGGCAAAGTTTTCACAAAAAATTCATCAGTAGCACCAAATTTTATGTTGTCAACATATATTTGCACAATGAGTGTATCTTAATTATGCCTTTTTACAAACAAAGTTGTGTCAACCTTTTCTTTTTCAAAATCATTTATTAAGAGAAATGAACTAAGCCTTCCATACCAAGCCCTGGGAGCTTATTTTAAACCATATAAGGCTTTAGTTAATTTAAAAACATGATTTGGAAAAACATATGACTCAAAACTAGTTGTTTAACATAAACATCCTCCTTAATGAGACCATTTAAAAATGCACTTTTAACATCCATTTGGAAAAGATTAAAATTTATGTGATAAGCATATGTTAAGAGAATCCTAATGACCTCTAATCTTGCTAGAATGGCATAGGTTTCATCATAATCAATGCCTTCTTCTTGGTTGTATACCTTTGCAACCAATCTAGCTTTATTCCTAGTGATGAAACCTTACTCATCTAACATGTTCCTAAAAACCCACTTGCATCCCACAATAGGGTGATCCTTGTGCCTAAGAATTAGTTCTCATACTTTATTTCTCTCAAATTAATTGAGGTCCTCTTGCATAGCAATCACCTAACTTTTATCAACAAGAGCTTCATCAATTGTTTTTAGCTTAAATTGAGAGACAAAGTGAAGATTATTTTCTAATGCTTGAAGTTGAGATCCAATACTTACTCCCTTGGATGTCTTACCAATGATTAGATGTTTTGGGTGATGTTTAGAGAATCTCTAATCCTTATGAAGATCTTGAGTTGAATTTCTATATGTTGTGGTTAAGATTCCTTTTCTTCTTTTGATGACTTGTTTTCTTAAAGGACAATCTCCATTTCCCTTGAAGTTGACTCTATCTCTAATTTCTCAAAGTCACATGTAAGACTATCAATAAGAGAACCTTTCCTAAGATAAACTTTACCAAATTCATCAAACATAATATTCATAGACTTTTCAACAATCATAATACTCATATTGAAAACTCTATAGGCCTTACTAGAGGTGGAATAACCTGCCTTCATTTGTTTTAGAATCAAAATTTTCAAGGTTGTCTTTGGTATTTAAAATGTAGCATTTGCATCCAAAAACTCTTAAGTATGAAATCTTAGGTTTTCTACCATTCCAAAGCTCATAAGAAGTTTTATTAAGAATAGGTCTTTTGAAAACATGATTAGTAATATAACAAGAAGTATCAATGGCTTCAGCCCAAAAGTAATTAGACAAAGAATACTCATTGAGCATGGTTTTTGCCATCTTTTCTAATGTTCTATTTTTTCTCTCTACAACATCATTCTATTGTGGTGTTTTAGGAGAAGAAAAATTATGAGAAATCCCATTCTCTAGCTAATAAGTTTCAAAGAATCATATTGAAATTCCTTTCCATGGTCACTTCTTATAAAAGAAATGAAGTAAACTTTTTTATTTTAAACCCTTTTCATAAAACTTTTAAAAACATCAAAAGTGTCATTCTCATGAGCTAGAAAGGATACCCAAGTAAACCTAAAGTAATTATCAACCAGAACAAATGTATAGTACTTCCCACCTAAATTAACACTCCTAAGAAGTCCAATCAAGTCCATATGGATAAGTTGAAGGGGTATAGATGTACTTACAATATTTTTTGCTTTAAAGGAAGTTTGATGTTGCTTTCCCAATTGACAAGGTCCACAAGTCTTATCCTCTAAGAATTTTAGCTTGGGAAGACCTTCCACTAGCTGTCAAATAGGCTTTGTAGGAGCTCTATGCTAACATGACCAAGTCTTATATGCCATAGCCAAATTTCATTGCTAAAAGGCACAAGACACTTGAAAGATTGGTTAGCTAAATTATCTAAGTCAATTAAGAAAGTATTGCCCCTCCTTTCACTCTTAAAGATTACCTCTTATCCATAAAAGTGGTAACTTAACACTCTCTAGGGTCAAAGGTGACTTTACTACCTTTATCATATAATTGACTTTCACTAAGCAAATTATGTTGTAAACTAGCTACTAAAAGAACATTATCAATAAGTGAACAACAATTCTTACCAATTGTTCCAATGCTAATTACCTTACCCATGACATTATATCCCAAAGTGACATTGTCACCTTCCTTCTCTTTTACAGCTAGGAATAGCTTTTTGTTGCCCATCATATGCTTTGAGCACCTACTATCCACATGCCAATCATTATCTTCATTGGTGGCTGCCCTACAATCCTCATTAGAATGGTCTTCTTGTGCCATAAAACATAGGTTTGCCACTTCCTCATCCTCATCCTCCTCACTAGAGTTGTCATCCCAAGTGGCTTTGAAGCTTTTCTTCTTTTTTTCATCCCCTTTCTTATTATTCTTCTTCTTCTTCTTCAACTTAGGGCAATCATAATTGATGTGGCCTTGTTTGCCATACTCATAGTATGTTACTTCACTCTTCTTTTCTTTAGGGTTCAGAGATGCCTTCTTAAAATTCCTTTTATCTGTTCTTCTTATTATTAGCTTCTTGGTTCTTCTAGAAAGCATGGCTAGCTCCTCCTCTTCTTTTTAACTATTATCATCACTTAAGATAACCTCTATTTCTTTATCCTTGGCTAAGGATTTGAGAGCTAAGGATTTGAGAGCTAAGGTTTTTTTTTTTTTTTTTTTATCATTCTTATCCCCATGTCCTCTCATCTTCTTCATCTCCTCATTTTTTTAAGGCTAGCTCATGAGTAAGAAGTTTGCCTATAAGGACATCTGTTGGGACTTTTCTAATTTCTAGATTTGACTCTTGAATATTGCATACTCTAGTACCAAACTTCTCAAAAGGTAAGGATTTAAGTATTTTGGTGTTTATCTCATAATTATTGAGTACTCTTTAAAATTTCTTCATGTTTGTGATGATGGATAGGATCCTATTCATCATGCCAGTGGTGTTTTTATTGTCTTTCATCATGAAAAGCTCTTATTCAGTCACATACATCTCTAATATGTTAGATTTCACTAAAGTTATACCTTCATGGTAATTCTCTAAAGCTTTCCAAATTCCATAGGCTGTAAGGTAATGTTAAACTTTATTTCTTCCCTTGATAAAGAACTAAGAAGGATTACCAGTGCCCTTTTGTTCTTCCCATTTCATCTTCAATGAGCTTCCACCCGTTTCTCTCTTGGGATTAATTCTTCACTTCTATCAACCACCTTAATAGGAGGAATCCACTCTTTTGGCATAATATCCTAAAGATCCACCACATCGCTGTCCAAATATATCTCCATCCTATACTTCCAATGCATATAGTTAGATCCATCGAAGTATGGCTTGAGATGTGTATGGATTCCTTCTTATGCCATTTGTCTTTACTCACTCAATTATGGGTTTCAATGAGACCAAGCTATGATACCATTTGTTAGCCCTTTAGCACCGAGAAGGGGGGGTTGAATTGGTGAGGGATTTAAAAATTGGTAGAAAAAGTGAATCATATGGAAATTGAAGAAGAAGGAGAATAAGTGGACACATCATGTTTCATAGTGGTTCAGGTATTAATGAACCCTACATCCACTCCCCAATTCCTCACAATTGGGTGTTCCACTAACACTAAATTGTGTTTCAAAGGTCACACCAAACTTGTACACTGTGTTTTATGGCTCACACAAAAACCTTTCAAGTGTTTCCCAAAGGCTCACACTTAACCTAATACAAGAGTTTTGTTGCTAGGCTAACTCTCAAACCCGATTATAATGGTGTTTAATGCTCACACCTAATAATATCAATTCACAAACAAAGAATTAAGGTTGAGCAACAAAATTGCAAGAGTTTGGCTATATTCAATGCTATTCTCTTACATTCATATATGTTTGGTGGAGTATTTATAGGCCACAACCACCAAAGAGACTTTACTAAGAAACTATGTCTAAATCTCTAAGCTAAGCTAGGCAGATCTTGTATTAAATGCTTATCATACTCGTTTCATAGTTGTGACTGGTAAGTCGTGGTTGCGATTTCCCATATTGCACTAAAAAGGTTGAAATTGTAATAGAAAACCCTATTTATATCTAAAAGCTAGGCCACATGGCATATTATTATTAGCTTTTTAAGAAAAATAGTCATTATGTTCTTCTATCCAACCTAAAGTCGTGGTCATGATTTAATTTCTTCTTAGACCCGACAGCATTGTGAATCCTTCTATTTCACATGGAGAAATTGCTTCAGCAAGTTACGATCTTGAAAGCCATTTCACCCTCGTAAATTTTGATATGTGAATGATTATCTTGGACACCTAACAAACTCTAATTGTGGACTCAATTCCCTTTAAACAATTATAAAAATCACAATTGCGATTTCCAACGTGAAGCCAACTGCAAATTCATCTATTTGATCTTTAAGGTTTTCTTACTTAAATCGCGATAGTGATTTGCTCAGCGAATCTTTCAAGACTAAAGTCATCCATTGTCCTTTATAGTTTGTAGCCATGAATTGTAGAATCTTGGCTATAAATTCAAAAGCCTTTCACAACGTTTGAGATTTAGACTTTCATCTAACTTCTAATGCAAACCTATCTTAAAAATTACAAAATCAACACTTAAAAAATGGTGTTAGGATATATCAATCTTCATTGTTAAGATCAAAAGACAGTTTTGAATAAGGTTTGACTAACCTAGTCCAATAGAATGGATAGTGGAATCCTATAAGTTGCATCTCTCCTATAGGAAATCCATGTCCAAACAAACAAATAAGAGTTAACGGAGAGCCTCTAGACTCGCCTAAGGTAGATCGGACTAAATTAAGGATGAGAGAGACCTTAAAAATTCCCTAACCAAGGTTAGGAGATGAAAATAGTTGGTTTAAAGAGAAAAATTGTGAATGGATATCTATATAAGGAAAAAAGGTGTTTAATGCTTGATAGTTGTGAATAGTTGTACATGGCTATACAACCCATTTAAGATGTTTGTACATACAACTATTGGTTTGTGCAAATAACTTAATGGTTTATACAGACCAGTCTTTCTGGGAAAATTTAGGTAGAATTTCCCTTGTACTTTGAGCTTGAAAATTGTTTAGTACCTATTTCAAAAGACATATATATGCTCAAAGGAGATAGAATGATGCAACCACATATTCATGAGAAGAAATATAGTCGGAATCAAAATTGTACATTTCCATTGAAAATTTCAAAGTTTGGCAAAATGAAAAGGTAGAATCACCTTAGTCTATCTAAAATCCTAGTGTTCAAGCAAATATGCAAAAAGTAACAGAACTTTCAAATTGCCCAAAATGTCTATACAACTGTGCTAGAAAATGTCAATAATATCCAATAAATGTTCTCCAACTAAATGAAAAATCTAAAAATTTAAGAGGCATCGGGTGAGCTCAATCCCTTTTGATTCCTAATGCGGTCTCCTTCTTGTCATCTCCTCCCTCCCCGCCTGTAGGCATGTACTCATCAGAGTCCTCAACCGCTGCCCTAGTGATTGTCTCAATTTGAGCCTCTATCACTGCTAGATGTTACTCAGTATCCCTGAGCTCTTAGGTCAGACACTAGATCATCTCCTATAAAATGTACAAAGGTTAAGATGGATAAGACACTAATCACACACACATACAATCATAAGCATGCAAACATGTTTTATATACATCACTAGTTGTTACTAGCTTGCATAGACAAGTCTACTGTGTCATTACCCTTTTAAGAGTAATGATCAGGTCCACTACGACATTGGCCTAAACACAGGGAATTTATAAAAAGATAAAAAGATATCTTTGTAATGAAATCTTTAACTATAGTGAATGACATAAGAATGCAAATAAAAGGTACTCAAATGGGTAGTATTGGCTAGTTCAAAGGTATAAGATGATCGGGTAATTTGCAGTGCCATCATCAACCCAATCAAGGACTACATGCAAGACTTGACCATGCTTTCTATTACTGGGTCTAGCTCACCCACCACAATGGGCTCTAGTCCTGCAGAAGTAGATGCCAATGTGTTGGTCCACTTATGGCCCTAGGTAGTAAGAGTGAGCTCTATAGGCCTATGCTCAATACTAGCAGTTGTCCCTCTTGCATTGTGATATATGATTGTCCCCTCATGCATCTCACGCCTCAAAAACATGTGAATATTTTCCTCTATCATCAGGATCATCGCAACTAAAGCCTTAATCATCCAGATCCAGTAAGGGATCATATATAAGACAAGCTGCTCTCTTAGCATGAATCACATGGCTTCTTGTATCTCCATATCTCTCTTCATATCATCCACCCAAAACATATATGAGGGTGGATGTTGTGGAATGGGTCGAGTGTTCAGCCCATTATGTCACTTAAGGATCTGCTCTCCCATGTACCACTCCCGCAGGGGTAGGCCTGCCAATAAACATCATCCATATGAAAGGCCCTCCATCTCTACCACCTCTAACTCCCAAGTATTTGTAAGCCTCCTTTAATCTAAATGTAACTGTAATAAGGATAAATAACCATTGTAAGTATAAGTCCATGAACAACAAGTAACGTGATAAACCAACGATTATCTCTTTTACAATATGGTAGTACTTAGTCTAAGGAAAAAGTGTTCGAGTGTGCACATTTGAGCTCCACCAAGTACTCACTCTAGTTGGAAGTGCTCTGCCTCATAAATTGAGGGTAATAACCCTTCATGTCAACCATATGGTTGCTACCGTACAACATACCTACTTCACGGCTCAAGCTTATCAATAAAGTACAATATTAATATAAGAAAGCTGAAAAGGAATAAATACACAAAGCAAAAAGGCACAGGAGATACTCACAATAAACACTCACTGGGTGCCACACAAATAAGATAGACTTTAACTATATCAATTTAAGTATCAATACAAGTGAGCCAATGTTGCAAATCCCTAGTCAAAGTGGTGGATAAGTCCTAAGTCCTTCAGCACTAGTACTAAGCAAATCTTTATTGCATCTGACGGGTTCAAGAACTAAGCCCTGATAAGGCATATAAAAGGAAACAGTGAGCATGTTAATCCAACACCTCTTATGAGCTATTGTTGGTGATGGTGGGAGTGCCACCCTTTATGCTCAACCGCTCAAAAGAGAGGCTTTCCTTAGTTTGAGGAACGTAACCTAAAAGCCAAAGAATATAATCCTCTACAGCATTGACTTATACATGCTAGAATCGATAAGGATAAGGATACATAAAAAGTGAATCCAAGTCAAGTAGGTAAAGTCATTTGCATAATGGTAATTTCCCTGATCAGTGGTGGGTGGAAAGTATAAGCAGTGCCCATCCATTGCTCAACTGATGCGTAGTTCATCTTAGAATTAATCTAGGGAAAATTTTTTGGCAACGTCAACAGGAAAGGCTTCTGGTCAGTCCCCTTCAAATGGGTTATGGCCTAAGGATATAGCTCAAAGAACTAAACTGCAATGAGGCCTACTGCTATGCCTCTTTTTTAGAAAGAGATGTCACTCTGAAAAGAAAAAGAAGAATAAGAAACACTTAACATTCACATGTTAAAAAAGGGGGGAACAAATAAAGAAAGATCTCAAACCATAGATGACCCCATTTGCATAAGCTAAAGTCATGTGAAATAGCAACACAACAAGGGTAAATATTTACTCTCGTGAATAATAAAGTAACATTTTACATGTGTTTGTAATGTGTAAGTGGTGGAACGATTTATTAAGATTTGAAAAGGCATAAAAAAATCAACTTTGATCATGAAATGCACAAATTATGTTAAAAATTATAAAAAGTAATCCTTTCAGTAAATCTTCACAAAAGTCCTAAGTGTGGTCCAACAATCATACACAAAGTATCACATAATCAATATAACTCAGTTTGACATCAATAAGAATAACTATAAAAATAATTAAATAAATAATTTATTTATTTATTTAATTTAGGTACGTGTCTCAACTCCTTTTGAGTTATTCCATAAATTAATTTCACTAATTTTATGCAGGTTCATAAAAATGGTATATGGCATGTAAATTGAGGTGATAAATTAATTAACAATAACAAAATACAATTCTCCCAAAAATAAAAGGTAAGTGTCATAAAATTATCTCTAAATATTTTTAAAGCGAACCTAATGTTTGCATATAGGAAGTAAGTCCTAGGATAGTGCCTAAAGCCTATAATGTTAAATGAAATGTTGCTAAACAAATAAATTGAAAATAATAAGAAAAAAAAGGGGGAAAAGCCTACCACTACCTAAGTGGCTCCTACTAGATGATAAATACAAGTTATAGACCGTCAACACATCATGACATTAATTGAAGCCTACAAGATAATCTTTGTGGTCGCCTTTATCAAGGGATTCACCCTCTGAAGCCCCATGTGGAATGTAGTTACTCAAAGGCATCATAAATGGCAGCATCCTCGTCGAATAACTCCTCTAGGATATTGAACATCTCACTATCATCGAAGTTGGCCATCATGGAAGACTAAAAGAAAAGGGAAAAGCTAAAAACTAAGTTTTGAGAGTTTTTAGTTAGAGAAAGTAAAGAGAAGAAGATGAACGATGCAAATGAACTTAGGGCTACTCGTGGGCCTTATATAGGGGGTGAGGTTTGTACAACCAAGGGTGGTTTGAATAGACCACTGCCCATGTTATGAAAATAATACCTCCAATTTGGTTGTGACACACTAAAAATGACAAGATCAAAAGGGAAGGCAAAATGACATTCTTAGAGAAATTGCCAAAACAACCCTAGCACCACTAAAGCATAAAAAGGCCAATTCAACCCTTTGAATTATCAACCAAATTATTAGAATACCCTCTAGATGATAAATTTGACCTCTTCAAAAATACCAGAAGGACTTTTAATGGAAAATGCATATATGTACTCAAGAGATTTAGGGCTAGTCTCATTTCTCTCAGTAAGAATGCACTTCTAGAATAATCAGAAGACTTGCAATGATAAAAATCTCATTCTAAAAGGCTAGTAAAATTAAAGAGACATAGGAGAACACATCGACATGCTAGAAAGGCACATGTTACACAAGACTGACCCCAAGGGGCATCCTTGAGTCAAATCCACTAGCTAGAAGGGCTGAGACATTTTAAAAAAGATTTAAGAAAATTGGTAGCTATAGAAGATATTTATAAATGCATAATCCATCTAGCACATACTAAAGAGCTACTGAAGATATAGCGACATAATGGTGCATGCTAAAGAACTGATAAAATCTAATCAGTCTCTATTAGAGAGCTGCTAAGACACCCAGTACCTGTTAGAAAGCTGTTGGGGATACAAAAACACTTGATACCTGCTAGAAAGCTACCAAGGTAGACTCAATACCTACTAGAGAGCTATTGAGACATCTAGTACCTATATGATAGCTGCTAGAGGCACAACAAATACACTAGTACCTGCAATGAAGGTACTAAGATAAGCTTTAGTACCTACTCAATGAGCTACTAAAGTATTATATCCTTTGGTATTTGTTCTTGCTTTTAGATTTATGGCATTGCTTTGTTAAGTCATGTTCAAGCAGTCATTTCTCAAATGTTGTCTTTTAAGACCATAAAGTAGGGTACAAATTGTAAGCACTAGATTATAAGCCTTAAGATGCAAGCTTGATGATGAAAATCACTGAAATTATTCTATATAATGCAAGGGGAATTACAAAAGGAAGAAGAACAAAACCTTAGAAAACCTTAGAAGAAACCCCAAAGACTAAGCCTAAGCTCATAATACCATAAGCCTAAAGGCTACTAACTACATTTACAAGGTTGTATAGCCTACTAATTAGGGTTATGCAACTAACTATATGGATGTATCACCATGACTAAAACCCTAACCTTGGGAAGGTTCTGGAAATGGTCCCCCTTAAACCTTAAGGTTGTATAGCCTCGTAAGTGGGTTGCATAATCCACCTGTTGGTTGTATAGACCTTTAAGAAATTCTAATTTTAAAACCTTCACGGTCTTTTCGGTGATTGAAAGCGAATGTTATGCAACTAGGACCATTCTAAGGCCTGGTGTACCTTTCCTACTTTATAAATCCTACACCATTTGAAGAGGAAGAGGAGGATTAGACAACCTTAGTGTTGCTTTATTGAAATTATGACTCATAAACCCTAAATATCCAAAAACCAAACACTCAATCCATTAGACATTAGAACTAAGGTAGTTTCTAAAGTTTTGAAATTTCATTTTACATATCCCATTACATTCTTAAAAGAAAAATCAAATTTGAGCCTTTAAGGGTAAAGAAACACACAAAAGCATCCAAAATATCCTTTTTCCCCTTTTCTTCCCCTTCTTTTCCCTTTCTTTTCTTCTAAAAACCCAATATAGGGAGTTGTACTGTATAGCCTACCTTGAGTGTTGTATAGAACTTAAAATGATTTTTATAATCCACTCTTAACTAAGAACAAAATGAAATTTTGCCTATTTCTTATCCAGGTTTCTTCACTTTGAAATCATTATTTTATGATGTTTGAGTGTTCCATTGGAAGAATAGGGAGAGGTTTCACAATCAATGACCCTTATTCACTCAAATAATGAAAATATTGATTAATTTTAAAGTTACTTTTTATGGTTTTTAATTTTTCAATGCTTTACGTTGATTCATTTTATGCCTAATATGATATTTTAAGTTCCTATTTCGGTCACATTTTAACCATTATCAAGTGAGGAATCCATGATTCCTAAGACCTTGAGAGCCTTATTGTGATTGTGTTTATTTTAGTTACATCTTTAAGTTTGTTATTAGTATGTATTATGGCCTTGTGACTCACCACTTGTTAATTATTATCCTAATCCTTATTATGGTTAGTGATGTTTGTGCATGCTAAGTTTTTTTAGAGCAATAAGGAAGAGGGTTCAACAACCCAAGGATTCCTTTTTTGTTAACCTTGCCTTAGGCCATTAAGGTCCTCTAAGATGCCACTTGCACTTCATGTTTATGATCGTTTGTGTTTACTTAATTAGTATTCTAATGTTATTGTTTAGTTCATGAAATGTTGGGACGTTCTTGTTATAGACATAGAAATATGCTGAGATACCTTAACTTGAAGGTGTAATAAGGTGTTACACATCTACTTTGCATGTTTGTTTTTTTTTTTATTTACTTTCATGATTGGTTACTAACCTATGTGTTTTCTTAGATGTAGGTGCATATATAAGTTAAGACCATGAATGATGGTCTTAAGGACTATCTTATGATGATTATATGTGTGATGTGTGAATTGATTATATGTATGTTTCTTCATATACCATGATGCATGACTACCCTCCCCTTGAGATTATTGATGACTCAATATGATTGATTGGATTATGCTAAGAACATGTTTAAGGGCGTTAACCATACTAATTAATAACTTCGTTAAAAATGGTAAAAGTGAACTAAAGATGCCTGAAGGTTAGATCTTAATATTCAAGTGGTTTGGGGGTGCCTAACCTTTTCCCTAAGTCTTACCTAATTTTCAAACCCAATCTTTGATGGGGTGAAGACAAGTTGGGCCTTTTAAATGATTTAGTTAGGTTCAGATTTCACCTTGCTAGAATTCTTATTTCAACTAATGTTAGGTGGCAACTCTATATTTTCTAAGGATGACACCAATGTGTTGTCCCACTTTGGTCTCTTGTTGGCCTTCATTTGGATAAAAGGGCTTCGAACTTTCACAATGCCTAAATAATCCCTCATTGATCCAATCACGTGCCACTTTTTTTGGGTTCTTACAAATATAAAACCTCATCCTTTTGATCCTTCGCTGGTTAATAAAAGGATGGAGATGTTAATAAGATTTCACTCATTCAAGTGCAATTGCAGAACCTTCGAGGTGCTCACAAGGCCTAATCCACATTTACACTATCAAAGATCGAGTTTGAAAATTAAGTACAATGTGGGAAAGAGGTTAAACACCCTAAAGCGGTTGAATTTTGGGATCTAGCCTTCGGGTATCTTTGTTTCACAATTACAATTTTAGCCTTATTATTTAGTTAATCCATATTAGATGGTCCTAAAAATACATATAAAGTATTTCAAACCATTCACACCATTCAAATACTACAAGCATTCACCATGGGGAGGGAGTATATAAACAAGCATAAAAGAGGATTCTCATGCAAATATTCAAATGATCATAAAATATGTATTAGGTAAACCTTCTTACTTGCAAAAAAAAGTCCATATTAGTCCCTAAATTATAGACAAAAAGGAACTAAACCAGTCCTTAAAACTACTAAAAGACAAGTAAATAAAGATAGAGCATGCCACCTCACCCTTAGGGTTTTGGAATCTAATTGATTTACTCCATAATGACTAATGCAAATCCCCATTTTAGGGGTTATATTAGGAAGCATAAACTACTACCCATGTCAATTATTAAGCTCGTTAAGCATGATATGAAGCATAAACCTAATAATAACACAAAATAACATTAACACATTAAGCATAATGATCTTGCAAATGGAGGTCAAAGGGCTTTAGGTAGAAATTAGAGATGCAAATGGGAAGGGGGTCATAAAACCTTGAAATCCTCCCCTAAAGTGCTCCAAAAGAGCATGTCATGTTTAGGACATCAATTGGAACACCTCTAGCCATGAGTGAAGGCTGGAATACTACAAAAAGTGGAACGACAATCAAAATGCCTAAAGGTCAAAACCTTAAATCATTAATCAATCATATGAGAAGGAAAAAGAAAATAGGATCTTTAGGTATCAAGTGTTCCCTTATTTATATGTATTATCTCCCCTATTTAATAATGTAATTTAGTCATTACATTAAAGATACCTTAATCAAATATGAAGTATGGATACATGTCTACTATATATAGTTTGATCTTATTTAATTCCTTCATTAGTAATAATCCCCTTAAAAGACAATTTTTAACTATCATTACATTGTGGCCAAAGATTGTATAATTAATACTAGAAAGAATAAATGGGACATGCACCTAATGCATAGATCTATGAATCCTATTTAACTAGTTTTTTTAAACCTAAGTTAAGACTTTGTTTTGATATTGACAATATAGATTGAAAGGTTATAATGTCAATTTTAAGTGTTGATATTACAGATATTAAGATAAAATCTCATTAAAAGTTGAATAGGAGTGATTAGAAGCAAAAAAACTCAAAGTATGAAAATCTACCTTTGAAATTAGCAACTGCGAATTTCAGTAGCGACCGCGAACTTTGAAAAGTGTTGTTGAGATTCAAAAAGTCACAACTGTAAATTTCAGTAGCGACCACGAATTGGTGAAATAACATCTTCATGTTAGATAGACGATTTGACGGTAACCATCGCGACCAACGAAAGAAAATAACAACAACAAATTTGAGTAGCTACCGCAAATTTTGAGATCTGTCAGAAAGATCCAACAGTTAGTTTTTGAAAAGACTAATGTTTTTATGCCACGTGGATTAGCCATTAGACATTTCTAAAAATAGCGATCATGAATTTTAGTTCGACCGCGAATTTCATTTGATAAGTATTTAATGCAAGATATGTCTAGCACAACTTGGAGATTTAGACATAGTTTCTTTATAACGTCTCTTTGGTGGTTATTGCCTATAAACACACCACCAAATGTACTTGAATGTAAGATGATAACAATTGATTGTGTCAAAACTCTTGCAAAGTTAATTCTCACAACTTTAATTATTTATTTCTTTGTACATAGTTTGGTGTGAGTTTTAAAAACCTAAGGGTTGAGTTTAAGAGTGAGCCATTATATAGAAAACTCTTGTTTAGATTTGAAAGTGAGCCTTAAAATACTCTTGTATAGGTTGAGTGTGAGCCTTAGGAAAACACTTGTAAGGTTTCGTGTGAGTTTAAACATTAAGTTAAGTGTGAGCTTGTAAAACATTGGTAATTTAGTGAAATGCCCAATTGGTATATTGGGGAGTAGATGTAAGGTTGGTTAATAACAGAACCACTATAAAACTCTTTTGTTCATTTTTCTCCTACTCTTCCTCTAATCTTTTAATTGTTTGAGTTTCCTCCAAAATCAAAAGTTCAAATTTGCCATCAATTTAACCATCTTTCTTGGTGCACTAGGGCCAACAAATCATTTCTTGATCTCTCATTACCTACATCAAGTTCATATAATAACTAAAAATATCTTATATGTGATATATGGCTTGGACAATAAAGTCATAGATTAAAATATAGTAATTTTTTAACAAGTTATTACAGAGGTTTCAAGTGTAAGGACTACATACACACCACTTATAAGAGTGAACCATAGATATACATGTGTTTTTCTAATGGCCATCTCTTGGTATGTCATTCAATGAACTTGTTCTTTTATATGTTAGTTTTGAGTATCTTGAATACTTTTGTCTATAAGATGAGTAACTTCATGGACCATAATCAAAATAACATAGCATGTACTTGTCTTAACAACTTTATCAATGTCTAATGTTAATAGAACATTGACAAGACATGATTAAGGAATAGTATTTTGATGCAAAAGATATATTGTAGTTACAACTCTTTATAACTATATTTGTAAAGTATGTTTATTCTAAGAATTTTCTCTTTAGCATTAGTTAAATGAAGTAAATAACTTATTATATAAATAGTACTCCTCTATTTCAAAAAAATTGTTTACTATTTCTTTTGAGATGTCTCATACTACATACTCTCTGTCATTATGCCAAAAATATTTATAATCAAATTTTCTAATTTATCTTTATGAATTGTTAAATTAGGTAGAGTAAATTTATTTTCTTATTAAATATAAATAAGGATATAAATGAAAATTATACTATAAATTATGAGTTGACAAAGTTGTACCCCTCTATTCAAAAAAAAAAAAATCCACTATTCATTTTTGAGATGTTTCATACTGCATGCTCACTTTCATTATGTCGATAATATTTATAGTCAAATTTTCTAATTTACGCACATTAATTATTAAATTTATTTTCTCATTAAATATAAATAAGGATATAAATGAAAAAATTTGCTATAAATTATGAGTTGACAAAGTACTACCTCCATTCTAAAAGAGTTATCCACTACTCTTTTTAGGATGCCCTAAAATACATGTCCATTTTCATTAATTATAATCAATTTTTCTAATATACTCTCATTAATTAGTAAACTAGTAAAGTACATTTATTTTTCATTAAATATAATTAAGGGTATAAATAAAAAGATATATTGTAAATTGTGAGTTAGCAAATCATTAAATATATTTTCTTAAATAATGTGAAAAATGATAGTGACAATATATTTTCTTAAACTACATAAAACTAAACTTTTTTGAGATAGAGAAAAAGATGAAGCAATCTATTTTTATTACTCTATGTCTAATTTTGATAGGCCATTTTTAATTTGGACACGGATTGAGAAATTCAGTTTTTCAATTATATCATTATTTTTAACTATTTACTTACTAAAACATCTTTAATAGACTTATTAATGCAGTGCATAATAAATTAAATATGGTTTGCCAATATTATATGAATGAAGACGATAATTTATGAGATTCAAATAAAAAGACTTTTGCATTGAAACTAAAAAAAAAATTGTATAATAATCTATAATTTTAAGTTAAGAAAGTGAAAATTAATTATAGGTGTTGATATTTATGTTAACAAATAAAGAGTATTTTATATATTTAATTATTAAACTAATAATTCAAAAAAGAAAGTAGTCTATATTTTTAGACGAAATAAAAAGAAAAAATGATCTATCAAAATTGGTGGAAGAGAGTATTAATATACATTATATGAATATTATCTAGGTGCATGAGCTCCTAATACCTTAGCTCAAAGCATATACTAATAATACTTATGGGACTTGAAAAAAGATGAAATTTCTCGTAAATGAGCCATCCTCTATATAGATTTTTGAATATCTACACAAAGCGCAAATCCATCTATGCAGATTAAGAAGTTATCCTTCTGTCACATATTAAGCATTGGTTCTGAAGGGCTTATGTCAGTCTCGTTGCATGAAAGACATCAAATTACACTATACTGTTTAGAGAATATTTTATTGGCCATCATCAAGGAGAATGCATCCTTGAGTTAAAAAATATAATGGCAAGATGAGTCATCAAATTTAGACTATGTTTAATCCATACTGGTTAATGAATCACACATAGGGGGGAAGAAAAATACAAGAGGAAAAAAGAAATAAAAGGAAAACAAACTATATCTTGAAACTTTTGTAGATTTATATATTAAATAGAAGTATGATCTCTTAGAAAGAAGAGGAAAAAATTTCAATAATACAAAATATATAAAATAAATTAAATAAATAACTCAATTTATTATGTTTTAAACTTTAAAAGGTGAACCAAAACCAATTACTTAAAATTTGAAAATAATGAAACTAAATCACATTATGTTCACCTTAATTCTAATTTAGAGCACATGACAAATAAAATTATCAAAATTATAGGTCCATAACACATTTTCGATTAAAATTTTTTTGGACCTGAATTACACAACTTTATTTAGTTTTAAAGATAAGTTTGGAAGCGAAGGAGTACAGTTTAAGTGACGTTTCTTGACAAGAAGCCCAACTAAATGCCAATTTTGGTTAGGGAAACGATTAATAGAAATATTTAGTGAAGAGTGTCGTTTAAAGGAATTAATGACATTATAATGATTCCTCAGAAAAATAAAAATGATACCATTATGGGCCTGTAAATGTAAGACTTTTCATTGGGCAATAACAATTATAATCATGCCCATTTCCGTGAAATTGTTTGTCTACCAATCATATAAAATGGGGCAGTTTTATTGGTTCCTTTTTCTCCCTATATGAATGGTTGAAATAAAAAATCTGCGTTTATCAATGAATTATGAAATATTTTTCTTTGTCCACAATTAAAAAAAAAAGCTAATATATTATAACAATTAAAATATATTAATAAATTGTGGTAAAAGTTTAACGTGATTTTAAACAGAGTCATGACTCATTATGGTTATGGTTTTGGATATATCTATGGCACGATAAAGTTATAAATTTCTTTGTATTTTAATTAAAATTTACATAATATTTAGTTGAATTCTAATATAAAATTCATTGCACTTGTGAATACATTTTTTTTATAAAATTTATTTATAAATAAATTTCTATATTTGAAATAATATAAAATAAAAATAGCATTTCTTTCAAATAAAATGAGTCTTGCATTTGGTTTAAATATAGAATTGAATAAAATATTTTTTTATAAAATATCCTTATAATATTTTTAAATTTATATAAATATAAAAAAATCTAAAAAGAGGATAGGGAAAAGAGAGGAAAAAAGAAGAAATAGCAGAAAAATAGAAAAATAAAAATAGAGAAAATAAAGTGATAAAATATTTGAAATAAGAGTGTTTTTATCATAATAAAAATTATAATTTTAATATTCATTTGTAAATTTTATCAAATTTGATAAATTTTGATTTAATTATAACAAATTATAAAGATTTCATGAAATGAAATTTCAAATAAATTTTTATTTATATCAAACACATAAAATATAGATTTATAAATGAATTTCATAAAAATTATAGAATTTATTTATACCAAACATAACGTGGATAAATTTAAAAACCTTCAAACTTAATCAATGAAGCTTTTTTTTTTTTTTTTTCCAAAGAAAGAATGAGGCTAGACCATTTTTTTTTTCCCCTTTAGAAAGAATTGTTGAACAAGGGTATGAATATTAAAAGATTTTATGCAACATGCTGTAATGCAAACACATAACAATGGATTTATAAGCTACATATGGATCCTCTATAATTAATTAACCTCATGGAAAGGGTAAGAGTTGTATTATCGTCCTCACATTTGTTCTTAGATAAACACTTTAGTATTTAAGAGTTTTTTTTTTAAAAGAAAAATTTATCCAAAAGTATGATCTAAATCTACTCTAAAACAAATCAATATGGTAGATGCAACCCACAAAATTAATGGAATCAAACATGATAGCCATCCTTAGTTGAACCTTTACATAATTCAGCAATTTACTTGTTACCTGCATAAGTCAAACATTCCTTTTAAATAATATTTAATTTAGATGCCTAAATAACCCAAATTAGAGGAATTGTGTGATATGAAGCAAATACACTTTCTTATCGTGAAAATGACATTGATAGAAGACCATTTGCCACCAAACATTGATTGGTGGAAATACAACGTATTCAAAATTTTATGCACTCATAGGAGTGAATGGATAGATAAGATTGGTTCGAACTAAATAAATTTAATTGTAACATTTTAAACTACGATTGAAGTGAACTAAATTATTATATTAAAGTAAAAAATTAAATATTTTTTAATTTCAAATTAAAGACTATTTAATAATTTAATTCAACACTTAAAAATTTTAAATATTTATTTTTTAAAAGTTATTTAATAGCTTTATTTATCCATTATTTAAAAAGTTCAATTCAGTTAAATTTATTTGATACCTTATTTATCTATTATTTAAAAAGTTCAATTCAGTTAAAATTCTCTTAATATAATAAATCAAATTTTTAATTTTAAATTATCATTTAATATATTCAGATAACAGATATTAAAATAATTTTACCAACTTACCTATATATTTTTAACAAATCAACAAATTCACGTTGTTTCATCACCCGAACCCATAATTTTCACATGTTTCTTCCTATAAAATCCTTCTTTAGAACAATAAAACTCCCTTGATATAATAGAGTTATATTTTCTCAACCAGTAATATGAATCCACACCAATATTTAATCCCATTTGCTCACCATACGCATTTTAAAAGTTCCTTTCATCTTCCTCCGAAGTAAACTCCATTCCTAAGGTGGGCTCTACAATTCAACACCGAAGTACTCCGAGAACACTACATTTACATTATCGTCATCATCTCTGTTGGAATCATCCAATACCATTGCTGCATCAACACCTTCCATCACGCAACATTCACCACTTTCCTCATCCAAGCCTCCACAAGATTCAACTTCCACCAGTTGATTAGCTTCAAATTAAGCCTCATGGTTCATCCTATTTTATCAATTTTAACTATCTGTAATTAAATTATCATTCAATACAATTATTTTATTTTTATTATTATTTTAAATCATAGCATAATTTGTAGATGACTATATATATATATATATATATTAAAATTAGGTTAATTTAGATTGAATCATGAATCAAGTTAGTATCAAATCAGATTCAATCAAAAAAATTTAAGATAATTTTAGATTCTGATCATTTTAAATTTTTTTTTATTTTTTTAGTGAGTTAGAAACTGTCAATTATATATATATATA
>CATIWR010204045.1:0-11816 GCA_949677035.1 Omphalea diandra | reverse complement strand
TAATAATAATAATAATAATAATAATGTCAATGTAATTAAAAATAAAAAAGAGATGTATAAAGTATAAATAGTGATATTTAAAGTAAAAAAAATGAGTTTCTTTAGAAAAACAAAGCAATAATATTTAAAATACTAAAAAAGAAGTTCGTTAAACAAAAAAAAAAAAAAACAAAACTGCAATATACAGAAGCTAAATTTTTTCATATTTACTGTCACACGTAAAACATTGCGGATAAGAGTTCATCGGATCATTTACAAAAGACAACGACAATACTGCTTGCGAATAGCTGGACATTAATGGGACGGGGACCAACTCGTCCAGACCTACATCTCTCTTTCTTATGCTACCAGCTCGCATTCCTCGTGGGCTCCTAATCTATTGACACCGGCAGGCCCTTCCCATGAGTCCACCTGTAAGTTTCATTCGGCCTCATAAGATGAGCATGTCCAGAATGTCGAGTTCTGGACATGGGGCGGGTACCTTGGGAAACTATTCACTCTTAAGAATGAAAATTTCTTTTGTGGATTGTTTCATTATCCAGGATATACTTTTAGCCGAGACATTATGAAACATCACTGATAAAATATAAAAATATATAAATAATTTTTTTAATTGATTGATTCCCCATCATACATGATGAACTCAATCCATATTAGAATTTCTTTTAGCAAAAGTCCCATAAACCCACAATAAGCTTTCTTGCTTTTCAACTGATGTGAGATTTTGGATGTAAGGGCTAGTTTGAGAATCAGGGTTCTTGATTATGTCGATGATACAATGTTAGGTTTCAAAGATAGCTAATCTAGAAGGCACCGGATACTGGAGACATAATAATTTTTTAAGAAATTAGAACCCAATACTTCTATAACATGATACGGATACGTGACGAATGCGATGTCTTATATATGGTTATAATGTTGTTCGTTGGTTTTCTGTTTTATTTGACACTCCTGGGCGGAAAATGTAGGGTCAGAACTGACTGTGTGACTGTAATCCATATGGTTATGGGAGAGGTTGCTAGCTAGCTAACCTTGAAATGGAAATAATGTTGCTTGATTGGTGATAAATTCTTCGATGAGACAGCAAACGATGAAATGATGAAATATGTCTTGTCTACATATTATGTAGCTAAACTATTAATAAAATCTGGATACTAATTAGACATTGGCCAGTGTTTGTCCAACTAATAATTTTGTAGCTCCTACGCAGAGAATGTAATAAAAAATTTGATGGAGAAATGTTACACCATTTTGATTCAAGATTACATATATGGTGAACAAAGACATGAAAGAGGGGTAATCGGTGCTCAACGCTCATCATTCCTAAGGCTGTGGTGAAGGAGATTGACAGCATTTGTAGGAAATTCTTATGGAGTGGCGTGGAGTTGAGAGATAAGAAGTTTTTAGTTGCTTGGAAAGAAGTGTGCCTTCTAAAAAGAAGAGGGTGGATTGGGTATCAAGGATCTTGAGGTATAGAATAAGGCAACTAGATATTGTTAAAATTGCTAATGTGGCAGACTCATGAAAGAATAACGCTCGACAATTTCCTGATGCTAAGGATGAATATACTCAGGATGTCTCAGATTATATCAGAATGAATTTCCTTGTCTCTTCTTTCACTTGGAAGCCTAAAAATTATGATTTTACCATTTCAAGTCCCTGGAAAGAATTCAGGATAGCCAAGAGTATTGTTCCCTGGTATGCTCTAGTTTGGAGAGCTAAGCATATTCCAAGATATAGTTTTATCTTATGGCTGGTTCTGAAAAAGAAGTACTGCAAAAGTTAAGCTCCACCAGTGGTGTTGGGTAAATTGCAGATAAGCTGTGTGTTTTTCATAATTCTGAAAATGAGCATGTTAAGCACTTGAAATTCTCCAGTATGCTCTTTGAGTTTGTGTGGAAAAAGGTGCTTATTTCTTGCAGAATTAACAGAGACAATTTAAGGGGGAGAAAAGTAATTAGTTAGTTTTGTCATAAAAGCCAAAGGAAGGGGTAGCTTAAACTGAATGAGAAGAGTGGCTCTTGCAGCTACTGTTTACTGGATATGGACAGCAAGAAACAAAGCAATCTTTCAAAAGGTCAAAATGAAAGAAGATGATGTCTTTTTGAAGATCAACGATGCTGTGTATATGAAGTTCTGTAGTCAGGATAATAGTGTTGTAAATTCAATCCTGTTTAGATGGTAGAATTTTTTTGGTAATCCTTTTCCTGTGTTCTGTTGTTTTGTTGCTATTTGGGCAGCAGTTGTATCTGTTATTTGTTTTAGCTCGTAAAAAAGAGGTGTAATAATCGAATAATATGTAGTATATATGAAGTAGATACACGAGGCCAGCCTTCTTTTTCACCCTTGCTTTCAACTTTATTATTCTATACTTCCATCCCTCTACTGAAGAGTGAGATGTTTTATACCTCCAACGAGCATGGAAAATAATGAAAGTTTGATATGCCCATTATGTAATAAACACCAGCTACATGACAAACCTTTGGCGGCCATAAAGTTTATATATATTTTTTAATTTAACAAATAAAATTTAAATTTTTATATGTGCGAATATGCGTGTTACGGTTGCTGTTGAACATACATATAATTTATTAATCTAGTTATTTATATATAATGAATGTTACATGTCACAGTTGACTCTGAACATACATATAATTTATTAATCAAGCTATTTGCATATAATGAATGTGGATACAGATTCTTATTGCTTCAAAACTAGTGTAAAAAATTATATATTTTCTTTATTTCTACCACATAAAGAAATAAAGATTTAAAAATTATAAATAAATTAAATATTAGAGCTAATCAATTTGATCATTTTCTAAATATTGTTTAGCAAAATGATTGCTATTGTACAACTAATGGTTAATATTCTGCAGTGAAAATAATATAACAATTTTGGAAGTTTATAACTCTATAGATAAATTATGATAAAAACCTAATTCCTTGATGAGTCATGCTATCAATTTTTTCTTTTTTGTTGCATGGTATTGATTATTGTGATAGTTTATTTGGGGTAGCTAGCTTCTAGTTCTAGGTGTAGTTATTGTTAATTTGTCAAATTGTCTATTCTTGTTTGTTTCTTCAGGCTATCTGCAGCACTTTATGTTGTACTCCAGCAAATGTTAACACAGCTATACCTACAGACAGTTCTTTCTTTCTCATAAATTAACGTGACATGCTATGTATATGTGGGGAGCACAATCTATTTTGCTCATTAATTAATGTTAACCATGTGGGAAGCCAACAAAAACCCTAATTGGATTTGTTTACTTTTGGTTGGACCTGATTTATGGATTCAAACATGGTCGATAAAGTCACAATAAACTAATATAACTCATGAGTCTTTTTGGACTGCGTTTGGTCCTATATATATATATATATATATATATATATATATATATATATATATATAGTTCAACTTGATATACTTTCATCCTATTAATTTACACAGTTTTTTTACAACTCATTATTAGTTTGTTAGTTGGGCTCTATTTGAAACAAATATGCAAGAAGAATTCTATTAGTAAAATTCTCTCCCCTTGATGATCGAAATCTATTGTTTGAAACAAAATTTAAATTGATAAAATTCAATTGAATTTTAGTGTTTGGAATAAAACTATTATAAATTGAAATCATTTTATTTCTTTAAATACCCTTGTCCATTTAAAATAAACATAGTGTTATAAGGTTAGCAAAGTAAATTCGTTTAAATTTTTAATTGAGATGAATTTTCTCAAAATCTTATAACTTTTGATCTGATTTGACTTTCTCATTGAAGTTGTCGTTTTTCAAATGAAAGAGTTGAATTCTTTTTAAGTATAGACTTTGCAAATAAAAGAGTCATTGAAATAGAATTTTTTCTATTGAACTCTTTCAAAATCTTAGAATTACAAGGCAAAAAAAAAAAAAAAACACAAATATTTTTAGAAGTTTTTTGAAAAGAGTCTTATTAATCACTACATTATCCTTCCAAAATATATACATATCAAATGCCCACTCATGAAATCATTGAATACATGTCATCTTAATTTATGAGAAAGAAGAAATGTCGTCTTAATTTATGGGAAAAGAGAATTATCAAAATGCACTGTGTGAAGAGTGAAAATCTCAAATTCTCTAGTATGCTTTAGTTTGTCAAGATATAGTTTTATCTTATAGCTGGTTTTGAAGCAGAAAATTAATATAAAAGTTTAGCTTCACTAGTAGGGGGTATTGGGTAAATTGCAGATAAGTTATTTGTTGTTGTTGTTGGTTTTTTATTTTTTTTAAATAAGTTTAGGGAGATTGTGTGAAAGTAGGTGTTTGTTGCTTGTGGAATTAAAAGAGACACTTTAAGGGGAAAAAAAGTTGGTTTTGGCTTTTACAGCTATTGTTTACTGTATTTGAACAGCAGGAAACAAAATAATTTTTGCGAAGATTAAGCCTTTGTTTGAAATAAACCATATAAAAAATAATTTTATTAATAAAATTCTTTTACTTTAGTGATAGAATTCTATTATCTCAAATAAACTTTAAATTGATAGAATTTAATTGAATTCTACTTTTTAGAATAAATTTATAATGAATTGATATTATTTTAGTTTCTTAAATACACTTATTTATGTAAAATAAGCATAGCGACAATTTAAGTTCTAAAGTTAGTTGAGTAATTTAATCTAAATTTCGTTAATTAGAATGATTTCTCTTAAAATCTTATGATTTTTTTTAATTTGACTTTTTTATCGAATCATTTCTTTTATAAATAAAACAATTAAATCTTTTAAATATAGATTTTATTAAATAAGAGAATCATTTAAATAGAACTAGTTGTAAACCCACACATTGTGCTAGATGATTATAATAATAAATTTTATATTTATTGTAATTAATTATTATTTTATTAAACGTTATTTTAAAGTAAATAAAATAATAAAATAAATTTCTTAAAATTTATCATTATGTAGGGAGCTAATTATAAATAAAAATTATCGATTGATTCATACCTTCAATCTCATATAATATAATTTCAAGAGAAAATTTATTAAATTTGAATGAAGTAATTTCTGATAATTAATCAAAATAAAAGACTGTTCATTGATTCATATCTTCAGTATATATGATACAATTTCAAGAAAATATTTTTTAAATTTGAATGAAATAATTCTTTATACTCAATCAAATAAATAATATTAAATATTTTACAATTAGAAATAAAATTAATAGATAATTATAAATTATATATGCATATGTAAGATAATTATAATAAAGAATTTTCTATTAACTCATAGCTTCAATCTTGTTTGTGGTAAAATTTTAAGAGAAAATTGTTAAATTTGAATGAAATAATTTCTCATAATCTATTACACTGCTACTAACTCTTAGATATCCAGAATGTTGAGCAATTAATGAAATTAATTTAAATATTAATTTTTTGTTTACAATTATTATTATTATTTAGTTTTTTCTAATTTTCTGTTTAGAAGTTGTTTAAAATTTTTACTTTTTAAATTTTTCTAATTTTCTATTGAAATTTTTTTTTGTTATATTATCTTAACTTTTTATTTAAAATTTATACTGTTTAGAATTTATTTTTTGATATTATCTTAACTTTTTGTTTATAATTTTTATTGTTTAGAATTTTTAATTTTATTTAGAAAGTCTTTATATATGGTAATTAATTTTTATAATTTTTTATTTACAATTTTTTAATATGACAGTTTTTTTATAACATAATTTAAAATAATGACACATGACTATATGTTACACAATTATTTGATAAATGACAAGTGATTGTTTAAAACTAATTCTGAGACTGAAATTAATAATATAAATTAATTTTTTCATTTGAATTTATTCAAACTTGGAGTTTCCAAACATTGTAAGAGTATTATATATGTGAAGTTTTGTAGTCAGGATAATAGTATTGCAAATTCTATCCTATCTAGCTGTCAGAATGTTTTGATTTGTTGTGCTTTTAATTCCATGTCTTTTTTTTTAAAAAAAAAATCATGATCTGTTGTTTTAGTATTATTTGGGCATCTATTGTATTTGTTTTTTGTTTTAGCTCGCAAGAAAGAGATGTAATCATGGAATAATATGTAGTGTGTATGCAGTAGATACACGAGACCACCCTTCTTTTTCACCTTTGCTTTCAACTTCAGTTTTCTATAATTCTATCCCTCTACTTAAGTGTAAGATGCTTTACACATCGAATAAGCATGGAAAACAACGAAAGTTTGACATCCCCATTATGTAATAAACAGCAGTTACATGACAAATCTATGGCCCGTTATACAGTTTAAATTCATATATATTTTTTAATTCTAATAAATAAAGTTTATGATCTCATATATTCAAATATCTATATATATAATGAATATGCAAACAAATTCAAATATCTACCACAGTTGATATTGAAGATATTTATAATTTATTGATGTAACTATAGTATATATAATGAATATGCATACAAATTCATTTTTCTTTAAAAATAATGTACAAATTTAATATTTTTTTCATAATTTTTGCCCTATTCAAACAATAACAAGAGATTTAAAAATCATAAATGAATTCTACATTAGAGCTAATCAGTTTGATTATTTTATATATCTTGTTTAATAAAATGATTGTCATTATGCAACTAATGGTTAGTAGTCGACAGTGAAAATAATATATTAATTTTGGAAGTATATAAGTCTATAGATAACCCTAATTACTTGATGGTTCATGCCACCCATATTTTCTGTATCATATTAATTATTGTCATAATTTAATCTGGGTAGGTAGCGAGCTTCTAGTTGTAGATGTAGTTATTGTTAACTTGACAAATAGTCTACTCTTGCTATTTTCTTCACGCCATCGGCCACTCTTTATGTTGTACACCATCAAATGTTGACACAGCGACCACCGAGGCCATCAAGAAGTGTGGCCTCGGTCGGAGGGATTCTCAACACTAATTTCTTAACTTGTGCGTCCGATCGTCACGCACTGCAATCACTAATTGCTCACTCTTCACTAACAAACTATGTAATTCATAAAAAAAAAAATGTTGACACAACTATACCGACAGAGAGTTCTTTCTTTCTCATAAATTAAGATGACATGTTATATATATGCAAGAAGCAGTCAGTTATGCTCATTGGTTAATGTGAACCATAAGGCCAAGAAAACCCTATATTTTTTGTTCAACCTGATTCATATGGATTCGAATATGGGTGAAAAGAGCCACGATAAAGTAATATAACTAATTTTTCGGTCTGACTTCCTCCCCATATATATATCTTGAAAACTAATTCGTCCCTTAATAGAAAATTAATATTCCAATGAAATATTTTCGTGTGAGTTCAAAAGTAGAACTCATTTTCGAAAAATTTGTTCGTGTCTGTTCTTATTTTTTGTACATGGGATAGTCAATATGCTACAGGATCAAGCACATACTCATAGTGATTACTCATTATGAAAAAACTATAATTTAATGGTAAAAAATATTATATGAAGAATGAAAATCTTGAGTTTGATTAACATTGATTTGACTCATTAAACTTTTATAAATTTTTTTAAAAAAAGCACAATAATTTTTATATTAATCACCGTCTTTCCAAAATATGTACATATATCAAATACCGACTTTTATTTTAGCTTCAAATGACCGCTCATGAAATCATTTTAACACAGGGTGAAAAAAAGGTCATATTTTGATTAATTAGTATGCCATAAAGTAAGCTCTAATTGAATATCAATGTGCAGCAGTTTCAACTTCTAACCATTTTTTCCTATATAATTAATTTCCCTTCCAACTTTTTTAATGTTCATATACAAAAAGTCAGCAAAAGCAAATATTAGACATTCTGTATTATAAGGGATTCGAAATTTCTATAATTCTATATATGTTCTGGCTGGTAAAATTACTTTCAATCGAACCATGACAATATCACATTCAGTTGAACTAATGAACATATTATAAACTAATGCAACTGAATTTGTTTAACCCAAATAAAATTAGATTCCCATGATCCAGATTTCTCAATTATTAGCTTCATAATGGGTATCATTTGATTTCCGCAAACACTACTATCAAGACATATATAATATAACGTATGTATGTATTATCAGTTTGATTTAGAATAATAAACAATAGTTCAAAAGAAGTTTGATTTAGAACCTATGAATTTGTTGAAAAATCATTCTCATCCCTTTTGATTCTAAGTTCTAACTATAAACTTTTTTCCTATTAATAGTCAGGATGATGTTGTTGTTGTTGTTGTTGTTTTAAATGAATAGACCACTACAACTATTATTATTATTTCCCAACTTAATTCTTTTAGCTCCCAATAACCCACAAATGGGAAACATTGGTATCAGCTATTAGGTATAAGAATTGCCTGATAAAATGTAAAATATCATAAGCTAACAAGATATATATACATATATATATAGAGCAATTATCAATGAACGAATGGACAAGTTGATAGAAAACCCAGCAGCAATTTTCATGCGTACAACGATTCGAGTGCACCTCTTTTCGTGCATAGATATGCTTTGAACTTATGAAATTTGTACATATCTAAGTAACCATATTCATTATTCAGGTTGGTGTAAAATCTTTATGTATTCAATTAAACAGGGAAAAGAGTGAAAGTGAATGTTAGTGTCCTGTTGAATTAACACTACACGACAAATTTATGATGGCTAGTGCAATTCAAAATTTGTTTTTGATGAATAAAATTTAAAAGATAAAAGAGGAATATGCGTGTTACAGTTGACTGTAAAAATATATATAATTTATTAGTGTCGATTATTTATATAACGAATTAATACGTCGATAGAATTATTTTTATTTGTGATTTAGGGAGATTCAAATATATAATAGAAGAAGCATTAAATATTTTTTTTTATATTATATTGTCCTTATCTTCAAAATTATGATGATATATATTATATTTTAAAATACAATGAACATCGATTGCTAAATAAATTTGAGAAATATTACCACATATACTACTTATCATCATAATAAAAAAAAAAAAGATAAAGAGAATATAATATATCCATATTGATAAATTTGCATTATTTTGCTATTGCAAGCTCAACTAGTCTCAATTTATAAAATTATTGCGTTTATTATGCCACTAATCGGGCAAATGAAATATGAATTTGCTGATAAAACAAATATTAATTTATCATCAAATGTTTGCTTATTATTCTGATTCCAAGCAATTATTGAACAGCAAATTAATTAGCAAATTGTTATTCTTTTGTATTTTACGAAATGACAGTATACTTACGCTTTATTAATTTATGCAAGTCTTTATATTTTTTTTGTTTTCATTTTCATATACTAGAAATGAAAGACAATGATAGATGCATTCGCCTCAGTATTTTCATCATTTGAATCGATCAAAATCATTAAAAACAAAAAAGAGAAATTCTCTGTTTACAAGATGCCCAGAACTGGAGTTAGATTTTTACGTTCTGCTTACATATACAAAAATAATGGACTATACATTTTTTATTATTAAGCTGGGTTTTTAGAGAAGATTGTAATATTTATGGCTTCGATTTGGATTGATGTATTATATCTTTTCTCCCATATTTAAGAATTTTTTTAATTTTATTTTCAAAAAGAAAAAGTAAAGGATTGATTTGAAGGGTTCAAAATGAAATGCTCTATTTTATTATATACTGACAGACACTAAACGACAAATTTGCGGCGGCTACTACAATCCAAAATTGCAAAGATAGTGCTTTAATGAATGAATGGACAGATTTTAAGAGCATATTAAATATATAGTTTTTTTTAAAAAATATTAAAAATATAGTTAATTATTATAAGTGAGTAATTCGAATTAGATTGAAATAAATGTTACTGCTTCATAATTATTCAGTTTTTAGTTACACTGAAAAATCCCATATTTTATTTATTTTATTTTCAAAAAGAAATAAAAATTACGTTTGCGCCATACATCTAAATTTATACTTTAGCTGCTAATAATGTCCCAAAATCCAAATAATAAAATATGGAAATTAATTGAAAATTGCTATCTCATTATATTCGTATAGCCAAAATACATTTTGAGATTCTCTAAATTTTCATAATTATATTATTCAACTCTTATATTTTGATTTGTACATATTAAACTTTTAAATTTTTATTTTTTTCTTATCTTGAGAACTTTGATAATAATAAATACAAAATTTATAAACAACAGTATACATATTTAAAGAAATTATATTGTTTTTACAATTAAAATATTTAAGCTATAACAAATGAATAAAATTAATTTTATGACTTTAATTTTCAAATATTATTAATTAAATATTATTATTTTCTAAAATAACATTACTTTTACGTAATTTTTATACTATTTTTAACAAATTTTTTTTATCAATTGCTATCACCAAGGTTCTTAATATAAGGAAAAATAAAAATAAAAATTTAAGAACGCAATATATACAAATCAAAGTATATTTAATAACATAATTACGAAAAGTTCATAAACTTAAAATGTGCTTTTACCTATTTATATACACAAATATACAAACAAGCTCTGTGACAAACACACATGCATACACAGGAAATATTCAATTGAAGATACTATTCCGCAACTAGAACTTACATTGTTGAATCAAATAGAAGCCGTTTTTGAATGCTGGGGGTCAATTTTCCACTTCTCTTCTGTTCTTAATTTTTATGATTGACTTGAACCAAGTTTGAATATCAAACCCTTCAACATTGGTGCCCAAATAATAATAATAATAATAATAATAATAAGATTGAACGAAATTAATGATTCAGGGCACGTATTTTTCATATATTAATTTGGAGAAACCTATGTATATCCAACTAGGAATCAACGATTAACTGTTGAACTTGAAGATGACTCCTTGATGGTGAGAAGCTAAAAGAAAGAAAGAGATGTTGCCCAACATTTGGTCATGGAAGTAGGCTAACTAGATGATATAATAATGCATCTTGCACAGTAAAATGGGTGCTTGCGTGCTGCCCCTCTCTTTACAGCTTTTCCTTCAACTTTGAAATTTTCTTCTTCTTTTCTATATTCAAGAGTAAGAGCGTTAAAAGTGCAAGTAATAAACAACAATTTTGTGACAGCCACTAAAATCCAAATGTGAATATATGACTATTTTAAACTTAAGAGGTTTCAATATGTAAATATGTATTCTGTAACTGTCGATGCCTATAAATACACATGTAATATCTCAAAATATATATGCTATATAACATGGACTCAATATGAAAAATGTTATTTTTGTTTATCAAGATGCAAAATATATTATATGTTTTCTTTGTTTTTCTTTATGTTTTTAAAAGTCAGAACAAGAGAATCTCGTAAGTTAAATCATAACTAAGAGATTTCAATATACAAATACATATCTCATAGTTATCAATACATACAGATATAATTTTAGATATGCAAATTGATTACATTATATTTGAGTGTATTAAATGATTTTTATTCATGCCTAATGCATACAATATTGACTCTATAATTAACACGAAAAATATTATTTTTGATCATAGGGTATAAAATATATATGTTCTCTTCCTCGTTTTGTACCCTCAAAACAAAAAAGATTTATAAAATATGTCAAATTCAATTTTTTAAAAAATTTAATATGCAAATTTGTATCTCACAGTTATCTATATATAAAAATATAGTTAGAAATTATAAGAATATATGCTATTTAATTGCATTATATTTTAGTGCACTTGACCCATTTTATATGTGTGTAGTGCAATTGACTCAACATGAAAAGTATTATTTTTGTTTATAGGGAAAACCAAATATATATATATATATATATATATATATATA